>JAQGAV010001347.1:0-21512 GCA_034691345.1 Phasmarhabditis papillosa
ATTGGTTAGAATATGATTTATATAATTATTATTATACATATAATTCATAGCTAATACTATGTTTATACTATCTATAGTCCGTTTTAAAACCTAGACTGCAAGCGCGGTTTGCAGTTAACGTGGCGCGGTGACGAGCCCGTTCAAAAGTGCAATTTTACTCGAGCAAAATTGCTCTTTCCCTTATAAAGCCGGTTATAGCGGCACGTTAACTGCAAACGGCGCTTGCAGTCTAGGTTTTGAAACGGACTATAGTTATTATTACATCCTTCATAGCTTATATTTTACTCTTATAAAATGTAACTAATAATATTCCCTTTGGAGTTCAGCTACAGCGGCATGTTTACAACACGGCGCTTATAGTATTAACTAGGTTTCCGGCGTAGTATCAATGGAAGTAGTGGTGTTAAGAATATAATGTATGTACTGCATGAAGAAATGGCTCCGCATTCCGCATCCGCCAGACCTCTCAGAGCCGGACCGCGCCCGAAAGTTGAAAATAAAAATCAGAATATCATCTACGGGTTCCCCCTTAAGAATTTTGTAGTTTTTTATACTGAAAAATTTTTCGTTAAAAGAAGAGTAGTACGGGCTGGGACAGGCCTGAGATCAGTTTTTGGCAATCACTGGGCCAGGCCCATTTGAGTTCCGCACTTCCTTGCTCAAAATCTGCCGATGTTTTCTTAATATTTGTATAAGACCGCTGCTACCAATTGTACTCCGCTATAAATATAGTTATTTATATAAAATATAACAATAACTTATTTAGAACTACAAAACCTTTTGTTTTAGGCGATATTTATAACTAATCTTATTATGTTTAGGTTGGCGTGCGGTTGCTGTTCCCGGTGAACTACATGGTATGTGGACAGAATATAAACAATTCGGAAGTGGAAGAATAAGCTGGAAAAGTCTAATACAACCAACTATTGACTTAATAGAAGAAGGTAAGAAAAGAGGAGTTTATTAATTTAATTTAATAAAAAGCGAAGAATATCCGCAGCTTTTTTATAAAATAGATATACAATATTTATATAATATAGTCTATCTCAAGACCTAGGTTTCCAGCGCGGTATCACGAGCAGGGCGCAGTGTTATCTAAAATGAATGTACTTTTAGAGAAAACGCACGGTACATTTTTTAATACACTGCGCTCCGCTCGTGACACCGCGCTGGAAACCTAGGTCTTGAGATAGACTATATACGTATTTTGATAACACGCAATATTCCCATAAAATGGCTTGTAAGATCTTAAAATTTGTCCCAGAAACCATTTTTATGAACTCTTCTATAAAATAAATCCAATTGGATATCCTTTTCTCAGATGTTGCAGCTTCTTTGAATATGAATAGATTTAATAAATTAAATTATGTAAAAAGAGCAGTGCTGAGGGTTCAACTGGACGAAACATCGAGCCGAGAAGAATTCTGAAAATGGAATATAAATAAAGATATTATTAAATGAATTAAGAATATGAAAGGATATACAACTTTTCAACTATATACTAAAAAATATCAGATAGTCTGCGCCGAAAGTAACAATGGAGTGTCACTTGCGTATTTATAGGATTTTTAACACCGCACCTGCAGGCAAATTGCACGCGCGTACGTGCATAGTACAATATTGTACGGAGAGTAGCCGCCAGATGCTGGAGCGGTACTCGCAAAAGGAACTTAGACGAGCGTTGAATTGTTTACACTCCATCATTACTCTTGGCGCTGACTATATATACTATACAACTATCATAAAATTTGGAAAATTGCTAAGGCGTTGAGTTATAATCGCTGGGAAACAGATTTATAAACTTCGAAAATACAAAAATATGAATAGGCAGTATGTTTTTATTGTTTCAATCTAAAATAACTATGAAAAAGGATTAACATAACTATCCATGAGGTCTTGAGCTTATTAAAACATTAAACTCCAAAACTTATAAGAACATTCCCTATTCCACAAACTGCGAAACGGTGTTATTAAACGCTGCTAGACGTGATTGCGTATTTTAATGTGCGCTTTGGAATGTCACAAAATCCCCTAGAGACCGATATTAAATGCAATAATGGTTGTAATGAATTAGTCCTAAACGGCTCCTATAGTCTCTAGTTATCGCTGTTTTGAATCTCAATAACTGAGTATTCAACGTCCTCTTTTAGCCTTTCATTCGGTCATTCATCATACAAAATTTGAACGAATCCGCTCCCTCGGGAACTTCTGGAAGTCTATTTTGAGTGGTGAAGGAAGCTTTAGTCAGTAACGTTAAGGTTTTAGGATATTAGTATAGTCTGTAACAAGAAAAAGGCTGCAAGGTGCGTTGTTATAAAGGCTTTCAGAAATTGCATAATTTTCATCGAAAGTAGATGTTCTTGGTGTGATTAGAAGCGCAATTTATTGCTTGTTACTATAAAAATATCACGGCGTCTTTTTGCGATGGTTTGATTTCATTAAACCTAAATACGTAATTGCGGAAGCCCTCGTTTAACACCGCACCTTGTAGCCTTTTTTGTTACAGACTATAAGAAAAAGTACAAAAAGGGCGTGGTATGAAGATGATTGAGTTTGCGCCCGGCTCTACTATGGTCTGCTAGAATCTGCAGAACGGTGCTGGATATAATTTACAGCTTCGGCTCCATATCCATAACTATAGGACCTGAAGCTCAAGCACTTCAGCTTTGAAAAAACTCGGTAAAAGAAATATTAGTTCAATGATATAGTGCATCTCAAGACCTAGGTTTCCAGCGCGGTATCACGAGCGGGGCGTAGTGTTATAAAAAATGAATGTACTTTTAGAGAAAACGCACCACGTCTACCAATTTTACATTCTTTTTTGTAACACAGCGCCCCACGCGTTATACCGCGCTGGAAACCTAGGTCTTGAGACGGACTATATAACATTGTAAACTTTGAGTGTCTCTGGCTCGACATTCCTTATAACGTAAAAGCTAAAAGCTCCATAGCAAGTTTATAGAGAAATCGTAATTCTCACCAGAGATGTGTCAAAACTATCGTAATTGCGTATATATTTATTTGGCTGCGCGGTGTTTTTCGCAGGGGCGCGGTTGCATGCCGTTTGAGGGCGATATACTGTGACAGCCAATGTAATTATACAGTAGGCAAAGTAGCGGGAGTGGAAAAACGGTTGTTGCGTACTTTATTACGATACAAAGTATAGTCTGTTTCAAAACACAGCGCAAGTCTTATAAAAAGGTTAAATGCCACCTAATATAACAATTTAACGTTTAAATAACACCGCGCTAATAAAATAATGCGCCAAGTATATCAATTAGAAAAAAAAACACACTGAATCCAGTCTGATGCTCACATTTTGCCGGTATATTGGGCTACTCGCCATGTTGTGGCATATATGTTAGGCTGGTAATAGATTGAAATGGATATCAGTCAACAAGCTGTGTGTACCTGCACATCTTATTAGGAAATAATTATAGGTGCAGTAGTGATAATCATATGTAGCCGTACTATTAGCTTATTGCTCTTTATAAAAGGCGAGATACTGGATAGATATAGGGAGTAAATCCTAGGATAAGCATTAGAAATTGACAGAAGCATGGCAGCTCATAGGGTGCTAGGGTTTGAATCGAGAAAAATTCGAAAAATAAGCCTATGAGCCACCAACCTCTAGTTTATATAACTTTTTACATAGCTAGTTACCGGCCGGATAACCACCTCAGGGGGTACAAAAGGCTGGAAACCGGCACGGCTTAACCCGGTCTAACCCGGCCCGGCCGGATAACCACCTCTGACTTTTCAGATTGTTCCAAATTTAATAAAGTTTAAAATAAGTTTTTTAATTTCTGCTATTCGCAGTGTGGGGGCTAAATGGTTGTATAATAGTACAAAGGCGCTCTAAACAATCTGTAATAGGGCGCGAATTAACACTGGAGCACATAGTTTACATTAGGGATTATGTGGAACAATGAGAAATTGAGGAATAGGCATAATATAAACACCATGGGAGGCAAATAGCCACACGGAGGGAGTTCGCAATGGAGCTACAGTGTTCGATTGGGGCGCATGAATACGAAACGGTGACTAACTGGGGAGTTAAAATACGTTGACTCCCGAGTTTAGGATAGTTTTGACCATCTGAGACTAGAGACTAATCAACATAACTGTATCCTAATGAAGTTATCCTATTTTCGGTAATTACAATTCAAAAAAAAAAACCACCCAATTAGAAAATTTGAAGCTAAAGAGAAAAAGAGATTTATGATTATGATGCTAGAAAAAATAATAACTGTTCTTTAATTGTTAAAACACTTAAACAACTTAATTAAAAAAGATTTTAAATTTCTGACCCATTCGCCTCACTTCATCCTCCAAATATCTGTGATCTCGGGTTTCGTAAAATATGAATAAACAATCTTTTTTGAAAGACATCTTTCGACCTGGCCCACCCAACCTCAAAATTAACCTGTAACCTTTTCCAAAACAATGAAATCCTCAACAGAAGGCAAATTATCATTACAAAACGCAACTGGAAATCAGATAATTCTTCCAAATTGGCAAGAAAATAGCCAAAAATGGCTAAACATATGTCAAAAATGGTGGCAAATTGCGTAATCTGCGCACAATAGGCGAATATACAGCGAGTATCTTGCAAGCGGACGGCAGGTGGCCGACTACCCATGAAGTTAAATGGCGGAACAAATGTCCTAAGTGGATAGGAATTGAATAAAATAGGGATAATATGGTAGAAATGGGCAAAAAGAAGGGTTCGAGACGGTTTTAAAAGTTTCGTGAGCATGAAAGATACTTATTTGTTTGGTTCAGTTTCAAAATATGTAACACTTTTAGTATAGCATTGTAAGAAACGGGGAACGATTTTGTGATTGATTTAAGGCAGAGAAAAAGGTTTATTAAGTTACTATTAGCAAACTTTTGTTTAGAAGTATTCTGAAACATTTAAAAACCATTAGACTAAATGAGTCATATAATCAAAAAATCTAGAACCCCTTAAAACCAGAGCTGGTTACCGGCCCGGCCTGATATTTTGAAACCCAGACCGGGCCGGGCGGATAACCAGCTCTGCTTAAACCAGATTCTAACGGTAACATAATACCAGCAAAAACCTAACAGACAGTTACCAAAACTAGCCGAAATCAATCGTCTGGCCGTTCTAAACAGTCAAATGGACTACTTATTCCTTTGTAATAAACTAATTACTCACTGCGGTGAACAAGGTTCTCTGCAAGGTCAAAAAAGACTGTAATGCCTTTTAAATAATGGGAGGTCGTCTTAGAAAACACTTTACAAAAGGCTTGTAATTGTTTTTATACATCATTCTTGTTCAAAAGTTAAAAACTTATCAGAACCTAAAATTAGTTAGAACAACTATAGAGCACTTTGTATAAAGTCTACGAACGAATTTCACGTGAGCCCAGGCTGCGAATATTGCGCCCCAGTGATAATCATCAAAATTCGAAAAGTATTTTATATATTAAATAGTTTCAGATTTTTCAACTGTTAAAAATTTAAGCTCACAGGTCTAAAACACATTGTTACTGTTAATTTAGTCCAACTATGTGTGTCAAAAAGTTGACAGATATCACGATTGGGTCATAATTATAGTTTAGGGCATAAAATACAAACTGCGAGTAATTGACACTACCAATTAACACTAATTCAAACATATTTCCCATAGATTAGACAATATTTAAGTAATTAAATAAAAGACAAAAGAGCCTAAGGGTAACACTCAATACAAGCAAATTAGGATATCAACACCGAGGAGTTGGGGAACTTGGTCCTCTTATTAAGAAAGGGAACTATTTCAAGGTAGAAGATCATGAAAGACGCTCAATTGTCGCAGCTAGGTTTTGAGAGCAGATACAAAATAGGAATATTTAAAGTGGCTGAAGGGAATTTCAAATCACGGATAGACTGCGTAACGGGCTGGCCCGGGCCGGTCGAAGCATTCCACAAAATGTCGACTTTTATTTTTAAATATACAAAGCTTTCATAACTGAAAATACTGTAATTGAAGCTGCGAAGTAAAAATAACCAGACTAACGCGCAGTGCATAAACATGGTTACAGTAACCCCCGTAGTTCGAGCCAATACGCCTTATTTGCAGATTTTGTGCGTGTTCCGCGCATGTTCCAAATACGTGAGACACGGCGGCGGCCAAAACCGGACCGGCCGGAAAGAAAAAGGCGAGAGAAAAAAGAATAAAAGAGAATGCAGACACTGAGTCATAATAGACCTTTAAGGATCTCACAAGATGAAAATACAAAGAAACTGAGGTATGAGTAAGAGTAGGCAATTAACGAAGGTGTAGGTGGAAGGATATTATGATAAAGGTAAATAAATATGTTAAATATAGTCAGATTCAAAAGTAATGAGGCCGTGTATGCCGCGTATTTCGCAATTTTTAACACCGCGCCTGATTGCATTCTACGCGCGCGATATCAGCAGATTGCAAACTGGCGTTCGCTCTGCCTTACTTAGACAAAATACTGTAACACTCCTGCTTATTAACACGGCCTCATTACTTTTAAATCCGACTATGAATAGTCAATAAGAAGTTACAGTTTATACAGATAATGTTATCCGATACAGGTAAATAGATATATAGTCCGTTACAAAACCTAGACTACATTGCACCGGCCTCGTACGATGCGCGGTGTTGTAAATTTTGCCTTCAAAAGTTATTTCGCCCTATGAGAGAGAAGGCATTTTCCGACGAATATGAAGGCAAATATTGCAACATCGCGCATCGTACGAAGCCGGCGCAATGTAGTCTAGGTTTTGAAACAGACTATATATAGTCTGTATAAAAAGCCAGAGTTCCTGAACGGGGTTCTATGGAGCAGTGGCGTTATACTCCGAATACGGATCATCTCATTCACCCAAAAGGTTCTTAGTGATCAATTGAACTAAATATTGTGAATAAGTAAACGGTAATGTTTTTGTTCATAAAGTATTTTAAATTCCATTTCTACTCATTTTCCTCAACTCAAAACGGCTTTTTTGAATTCGCCGGCATCCCTTGGGAGCTGGTTCACAAAATTATGAGAAGGAAACATGAGTACTGCTTGCGCGGCGAAAAATACCACATTCTGGAATCGGAGGATGGGAAATTATAAAAGAGTTGTAAAATATTTAAGTTTAAGTATAAAGAGATACATATCTACATCTATAAAGAGATGTAGATATTAAGATGTATTACTTTATTCTAAAGCAATAAATACAGGAACCAAAGTTTAAAGTTATTAAAAAGTGTTATTGTCTAGTTCCAATATTAAGTGATCGTAGTGAACAATCTGAAAGTCCAGCTTGCAACACATTACCCTTCACATAGCATTACTATAACAGAATCAGTATTAAAAGTAAGATCACTGAATATTATAGTCGGATTCAAAAGTAATACGGCCTTGTTAATGGTCTGCAGGAGTGTTCCAATATTTTGTCTGGGTAAGGCAGTGCGAAAGAAAGCTCGCGTAGAATGCCAGAAGGCGCAGTGTTAACAATGAAGAAATACGCAACCTACACCGCGGTATTGGTTTTGAATCTGACTATACTATGGATTTGAAATTAGTACTTGTACTTTCGGGGAGGAAAATGTATTCCCGACTTAGCAAGGGTTCTAGTTTGGTGAAACACTGGTAATTCGGACCAACATCCACATTTACACGAATTCCTATATCCTAATTGAAATCCTTTCTGAAACCTGTTTCCTTTTCTCGTTTAAATGATAATATTTATTCTTCTTTTATAATTTGTTAATTGAAAAACATAAAAAGCTGACTGAAACTGGTTTTAAGGTGTCAGCGCGGGATAATTAAAGGCGCTGCGTTGTTAATAAATATGTTAGAGAAAGATGGATATGCAACAAGGATGAAAGGCGGGAAATTAGGATATTTGAAAGTTTCAATAGCTTCTGGAATAAAATGTAAGTAGACTGCGTTGTAATATTGAAACGTTTTGCAAGAAATGGACCGCAAGTTTTTTTTCAGAAACCACGGTTATTGGATTGAAGGACTGAGTGAGTTGAAAGGTCCCAACTGGAAACTGAACAACAGTACCACCGACCGCAGGAACTGGTCAGTCCCGGCCTAAAATGACTGCATTCAATTGAAGTCTGCTATGTTTTCATTTCTTTTGATTTTTGGCGAATCCGCCGGGACTGGCACTTTGTAATAGTTATTAGTCACCGCGGGAGAGAAAACTGATGGGATGGCAAAAAAGAAAAGAAAAGATCTCGAATCTCGATCAAAGAAATTGGTCACACATTTATTTTTGTGAGTTACCAGAAAGAAAAGCTGGGCAGTAACGTTGGATCTTAGTGATTTTTAAAGTTTTTTGGTAGGAACATTTCAAAAGGAAGTTATGGTCTATAACAAACAAAAGACCGCAGAGCGCGGTAATATAAATAGGCTTCCGCAATTGCGTATTTGTCTTTTTCTGGAGATGATACAACTCAGAAACTCGACGGCGAGCTAGCCGCGATTCCACGGCGCGTTGGCGAGTGTCTCAACCGCTAGCTCGCCAAGATCTTCGCTATTGGTAGGTGGTTCGCTGGGAGGTCGCGGCTAGCTCGCCAGAGTCCTCGCTATTGGTAGGTGGTTCGCTGGGAGGTCGCGGCTAGCTCGCCAGAGTCCTCGCTAATGGCGGTAGAATATCAGTATGATTGCTGCTTATTAGCCAAATCCCGTCCATTTTCTCCCTTTTTCAAATATTACACCCAGATATATAAGAATAAATTTATTCCAAACAAATAGTACATAACAAAATAACAACATATCAACAATACAAATAATTAACATGGGAAAATACAATGTTACTATCAGTTTATTTGAACGCCTTCAATTTCATCATCATCCGCATTTTCTTCGAGCTGGCTTCTTTTCGAGATACGTCCTTCTTGATGAGCGATGTGCTGCACGACTTCAATTGAACAACGACGAAGAGAATTCCTACAACATAAATGCAAAGGTAAAAAGTAATTCATCAACTTACATGAACATTGACAAACCTTTGTTGAAGCAGCGGTCTGGAGAATCAACGGTATCTCCAATGAATGAGCGCAGAACCTTACTAACTCCCTTCCTGATTTCAGCAAGGGGACCACCGTCGGCAAGAACATGTTTCGCCATCCAACTGACAACTATATTGCTAAGAACACCAAAAATAATGTAATCAGATTGAGCACAAATTATAATATTACCAAGTGAACTATCTTCGTATTTCGCGACTTCGTTGCTTTTCACAACATTACAAAGATGAAGAACGACTTCCTAAACAATGCAAATTAAACACAAGTGACGGATTGCAGATATACCCGCATTCTTGCGAACAAGAGTTCCTTGCAAAAGGATCTTCCTTGTTGTCGACGAGGTCATCCATGACTATCTGGTAGCAATTCATCTGTAAACGGTAAGTCATAATGTACACGAACAAGTTCCACTTACGGTGTTTAGTCCAGAATTCGTTAAATTCTGGAAGGGACCGGTTCACTCTTCTCGCGGCTGCAGTGGCAAACTACATTCCTCCAGTGATCCTCATAACATCGGCAATACGGAAGTGCTGGATGAGGACAAATTTGCCAAATTTCAGCAGTTTCAGGATACAGATCTAAAACCATAAAATCCATTAAGTGAAATACCACACAAACCTATGCTCCTGTTAGTAGTATTCGACTCAAGATCGAGTCAAGATGAGCCTCATCTGACATAGCTAAATTAAAAATACATCAATAGTAAAATAGATAAGCTTAAAAACATAAACATTAAAAGAAACAAAGGCTGGATCACCATGACAAAGGAGTTGGATTGGTGTTTATAATTCAATGCGGTAAAAATAAATCCGATATTACGTAAAATTTCAATTCGCCGTTCGATTCTAAATGGCCGTTCGCCACACGTTCGCCATAGACTCGCACGGTTATACTAGTTAGCGGCGATCTTTCAGCGTACCTTTGCTTGACTCGCCATTCGCCGCTAACTAGTCGCTGAATGTCTGAGTAGCGTTCATGCCGTTTAACGGCAGGTCATTCGTGGCGGGACAAATATTTCTTTTGGCGCGCAATTACCTTTCCACCTTCCTATGGTTTTGTTTTGAACGTTTTGAAAGAAAAAGAGGTGATTGTTTTTAGATTTTAGGGAAATTATAAGTATGGTTGAAAGGACACTTTATGCCGGTTATTGGGCATCTTTAAGCAAACAAAACAAATTGATACCTCTTGTTATTCATCCGTGGGGCTGGACAAACAACTAGTGAACAATGTTAGCTTTCGTTACAGTGATCATCAATTCACCTGCAACTATGCTTCTGCCTTTATCTCAGGGCTGGTTATCGATTTATGATTTGGATATCGACAATTTCAGGCCGGGCCGGATAACCAGCACGGCTGTATCTGGTCGACATAATGAGTTCAATCTGCGTTGTCAGTCTGATTATAAATTAGCTTCACTAAATGTCTCTCAGCATTTGCAATAGCCCTCTCATTCACCGGGTTAGAGCTAATTTGTTATAGTTTGCTGCTTAGCTTCGTAGAGATCAGAGAGCTATATGTTTGGCTAGACGGTGTGATTGGATCACTAATGAGCTAATGGTGTAGATGCGAGCCAAACTCTAAAGATCTTTTACATTATTAGTACAACAAGAAGTCGTTGCTTGCTAAATACGGATTAAATAGTTTCAATTTTCATCGCAGAGCGATGTAATCTCTGCAATGACTGATGTCATTACCGCATTAGGAGTTGCTATTTTTAAATGGCTCCTCCTACTAATAGCTGAACTTCCTAGTATAATATAATATAATAATATATAAAGATACTAATCGTTCGTCCTACTTCTTTTTCTTGATGTAATGGTTTTATCGTTGATTCTATTGATTATCGCCGTTAATGAATTCAAACCGCTGATTCCCTGTCAAGTGCAGGCGATAATATTATGTATGGCCACTGTTGAAAGATAAGAAGTTTTAATTATTTGTCGTCATCACTAGAGGGAGTGGTATTGTTACAATTTTATAGTTAAAGATGCTACTCTGTTGCTGTTTGGGTTAAGGAAATGGGGAGTTTGGTTTGCTGAAAATGGAGAACCCCATGGAGAGAGACACTTTATTTGAATGCTCTCCTTTAATTTTCCTTGCTTCCTCCGCCTGTCTCACAATCTTCTATCCTTCTTTTTCAATACTTCCATATCCGTGTATGTGTGTCGCACAGCAGCAGCCCTATATTGATTTTTTGTGTGGTCTCTCGCTCTCCAAGGCTCGCCGTTAGTTTTCATCTTCATCTGCTATGTATCGTTAATATACAACATATATATCTTATCAGCATGCTCTTATTAAAACAACCATATTAATATTATTGTCTCCCGCAACTTACGGTTGTGCAAAACAAAATTGTTAATTAGTAATGGCTGACTGCAAGGCGCTCTGCTGCCAAAACCGTCTCAATAGAGCAGATTATCGCAGCTGGACGAATAATAAACAGAACCTAGTCATTGTCAATAATTTTCGATTTTCTAACTTTTGTTTATGGAAGTTTTATGGTTGAAACAATGATAAATACGTTCATAATTCATATAGTGTGATTCAAAATGAATAATGGAGTGTTACTTGCGTATTTTAAGGGAATTTTGTGTATGTTTTCGGTTTTCGAATGCTTTCAGAGCCATTTACTACGAGATTCTTTTTTAACACTCCATTATTACTCCTGAATCAGACTATATAATTAACAGTTTGTGTCTTTATTTTTTATCACATGAACAACAGAAACCAGTTTGCCAGTAGGCTTAGTGTCGTGTTTTTGTCGACATTTCTTCTATTTTTTGATCGACTAACAATTACTTTCGGAATAGAATTCTTCTTCCAATTTTACATGAGAATAGAATTTGTTCTCGATTTGGTGAGAGCCGCCGGTTTGTATTTATTTCATCAATCACAGCGAGTCGAAATAATCATTTTCGTCCATTTAAGAAAAAGGTCGTCGACTCATTCAGCGAACACCTACTGATCGAATTTAAGGTGGTCCCACTTTTTTACTACTTTTTATGAAAATTCGCTCATTTTTTAGGAAATAGGAGAATTTTAGGAATGGTTACTGTATTTTTATCACATTTTCGATAACATAAAGCACACTCACAGGTTTTGGCACTGTGCCTAAATGGTGAATTCGAGTCTCTGTGCAATGCTTTGTTTTCTATGTATCGCTGCTGCGAAATTCGTTCAGTCAATTTATTCATAGACCTTTTTTGCGTTAATCCATTCAGTTTTGTGTAGTTTTTCCACACTCAATTTTCTCAGGCTCAGCTCAATCTTTGTTTGTTTTTACTTCTTTCCTACGAGAGAATATTTCGGTTGAAATTTGAAACACCGCGGCGGTTCGCGTCGGTAGGTTCGGCTTTTTCTTGTGTATTGTTGTGGACCGCACCACACCCTCTTTTTACCTATAAACATTATTGAAATGTTATTGCAAACCTATTCGTTTTTAACAATTCGTTACTTTTTTGTATTCACTATTGTTTGCTACACTTTTTAAGGAAGGTCCTTGCTATGATATAGTCTATAACAAGCAAACGACCTCAGGATGCGGTTGTATATATAAGCTTCCGCAATTGCGTATTTGTTTTTTTCTGAACATGAAACAAAATAGAACCAGTACAATATTTTTTCTGACCACAAACAAAAAATTGAGCATCGAACCATAATGGAAGTTTAATTTTTCCACAGAACGAGCGATTTTTTAAACCTTAAACAAACACCGCTCACTGCAGTCTTTTTTTGTTATGGACTATACTTGTTAGTTCAACAATAATTTCACAGGACTTCTTCGGGTTCTTGTGGATTAACTTTTTGTTATACTTTTAAGTGCATTAGTAAGAAAAGTTGATTTTTACTATTTTTTTGGTTCGGTTGCCTATTCTTAGTAAAAAATCGATGCCTTCATTTATCAGTACTGCTAGATGTAGTTGTTTTTCTTGCCTTTTCTTCTTCCCAAAATTTGGCTATTTTATTATTTTTATTTGTGAATCAAATGTAATTTCCATTGGAAACTCGTGTGCATCTTCGCGTTTAATTGCGATTTTCGGAATCATTGGACCAATAAACGACCGCCTCTTACTTTTCCATTTTCCGTTTCTTTCGAAGCGCGAAATTGCCGAGCTGCAGCATGTTTTGCCGGCATTCATTCTACTTATATATATATATATATACGCGGGGGAATTTTATAAAATTGTTAGTCTATGAGTCAGATGTGATTTCATCTGTACCACATGCCATGCCATAACGAATGTCGTAGTTTCATATTGGTTTTGTCTGTTTTGCACGGTCTGTCAACGTAGACAGTGGAATTAAAGGACTGTGCTCTCATTTTAAAATTAAACTTCATTTTTCTCTGGAAAGCTTTAACCGAATCATTCGAAAAAACTCAGTTGCACAGATTGAGCTGTTGCCTTTACAATTATATATAGATTAACATAAATTGCTTAAAAAAATAAGCCAGCCTATGAGCATCAAGATTTAACTATTTGAATTTGCTCTCTCCCGTTTCCTTAGGGCGCGGCGAGACGTGTTTGACCGTTCACTTTGATTCTTTATAGTACAAACTTGTTGTCAAACTTCACATTATTACACTTTTTGTTTTTTATTTAACAATCTTAGTTCTATTAATGTTTTTGTGTGAAAAATCCTATTCCTAGACTTCAATATCATAGATTATGAGCTAAGTTAAAGTTTACATTGAACGCTATAGTCTATAGTCCGTTTCGTGAGCTAGACTGTATTCCTAAAAAGGGTGGTAACATTGTTTCGAAATGAACTTCGGCCTATTTTTTGCAGATATAAGAGTTATTTGTATTGTTGTGGGTTGGAAAACACTGTACAAGCTACAAAAGTTGTACAACACCACGTATTTTTCGTCATTCAGAGTAAAGTGGCCGTTTCGTTTCTTCACCTTATTTTTATGCGATTGTTGCTTATTTCGCAAACTTTTAACGGAAAAGTGTTGCAAAATAGACCTTTAAATTAGTTAACACGGCCTCTTTGCGGTTGAAGTCGACTGTAAATGGTATAGATTGCATATTTTCCGAGTGTAACCTCAAACTGCTGGGTTTCCCGCGCAGTACCCTATGGCACCGTAGTATAGAAACGCCTAGATGGGTGCCCGAGCAATCTCAACTGCTCGGGCAGCCAAAAACTGCCAGGGCAACAACCCGGGCGTTTCTATACTACGGCCACTGGAGAGAGTTGCGGTGTTAGATTATAGATGTTACTTCAGCTCACTTCAGTCAATTTAGTTCAATACCATCTCTTTGTTATCCTTTATAATTCATGTGTAATTTAAAGTAATTTATTTTTTTAAAGTAATCTATTTCCGGTAATCACCCATATCACACAATAACTGGAGATTTCTTCGGAGCAGGGTTTCGGCCATTCATTCCGGAATCTTGGGAGCAGAGACCGCTCCTTTCTAACATTCAGCAATCGGGTACACGAATTCATGTGTATTTCGTGTTAATTGCTTATTCTTCTGCTTGAATTATATACGACAATTCAGCCTTAAAACAGCCCCATTTCCTCCATAAAATCACTTGGATGACAAAACCTCCGTTTTTCTTACAGACTAATAATCTTACCAAAAAGTTTGTATTAAACAATATAGTCCGGCTGGTACTCAAAGAGAAATCGGATTCTAAAAATAATCTGACATTTCAACTGGGAGTTTATTGCACCGCAGTTAAGAAACTGTCAGCCCGGAGCAGAAATTGTAACAATAAGGATGTATGAAAACAAAAAAGAAAGAATTTCGTCATGTTTGAAATAGTATTTGATCCGTGTATTTGAACTAAAATGCAAAGCATCAGGGCTCAGCACGTTTTCATCTTTTGGCGTTCATTTTTACATTGCCGGGCCCCTGCCGACCGGCTGCATTGCATTTGGTAAATCTCGACGGCGCACGGCTCGCCGCGCTCTAAGACAACGGGACAGAGCAGATTCAAATAGTGAAATCTTGATGCTCATAACCTGGCTTATTTTGTTAAGTAATTCATGTTAATTTATATATCATTGGAAAGTTCCAAAACTCAATCTATGCAACTGAGTTTTTTCGAATGATTTGGTTAAAGCTTTCCAGAGAAAAATATACTTTAATATTAAAATGAGAGCTTAGTCCTTTAATCCCACTGTCTCCGTTGGGGAGCCGTGCGCTTAGCAGGCTTGCGACGTCCTGTGATTCATCGAAATACATTACCTGTACCCAAACAGCTTATAAATATGTACAATTTTGTACTTGAATATCTCTGATCGGTCGCTCTTATCACCTTTGGGATTTACCGTAGCAGTTTTGTTATCGGTTATCATATTCCCAGGAGTAAATGATTAGTTGTTCTAACATATTTGTTATTTGATATGGAGCAGATTTTCTATTTTCGTAAGCTAAGAATTGTACCTGCGGGGAATTCGGAGAATATTGTTTTTGTACTGGAAAAGGGCCGCGTCGGCTCTCTTTGACTGCCATAATCATAATATTTAAAGTAGTCTCACACACACATGTGTTTCTAGTCGTTTATTACATTACAACAGAAAAGAATAGACAAACAAATATAAATCCACTTGCGATTTATATTTTAAAGATTTTTGCTAGTTTTAGATGAGAAAATAAAATTGGAAGCGGAATTTTCTTCCAAGTTTTTTTCAATAGTTAATAATATAATAAGTCAACTATATCGGTTCAAAAGAAACTTTGCAGTTAAATCTGTTAAAGCATACCATTATATATGACCACTTTTCTATGATTCCTTTATCCAAACGACTCATTTCACCTTCACGCAGCTTATTATTGACAGCTGAGTTGCATGATTATAAGGTATTAATATGAGCTAGAAAGGTGCAATAATCGGCCGTCTATTTAGGTCTAAATTAAAATGAAATCAGTTATGCGTGGGGGGAGTGATATGGATCATATTAATAATTAAATACTAAAAACAATAAAATATACATTACAACGCCTCCTCGTTGCTTAGTCGACTGCTAACTTTGGATGCTGAAACGAGCAATTGTAGAAGTGATGTACTTTCTGGATTCCTCCGGATTATTCCAGAATCCGGGAGTTTCGCCCCGAACTTTGTTACAAAGGTATCAATCCCTTTTTCGGAATTCCGTGAAGTAAACTGAGATAAATTCCCAAATGGTGACAATCTTGCCAACAATTTTAACCTTCATCAGAGATTTACGATTTTTTGCAAGATAACAATATTATGTTATTGAACTCTGGGTCAGATTATGGGGCTAATACGCAAAAAAATGATCCAGATTAACCAGCAACGTTCGCAACTCGATGGATTTGCTCCAAAAGATACATAAGGTGACGATAGTTTATCCTGCAATAATATTGTCTACGGATAAATCTCATTTAGTTTAAAGGTCTATTTATTATAAGGCAAGCGGGTAATTATATCGGTTGCTTGTATATTTCCTGTCTATTTCCGCGCCCCTTCTAAATTTTACAGTACACCTGATTCAAACGATTCACCCGTCGCCTATAGTCATGATTGTTTTTGGTTCAGCTTGATCACCGGCACCTTGTCGTCTGAAAACACTACTAACCACTAGCATGTGCTCATTATAAGATATTCTATTATTTGGAACCATAAATTTTTAAAACAATTTAATAAACATTAATTAAGTATTATTTGCAAAATAATTTAATTAAAAAGTCTCCAATGCGTTTGGTCTATTTCCTACCATCATTTACCGATACTCTAACACCCACAGTGGGGGCCAACACGGCATCTTTGCCAGTAAATGAGCTCTTTAACAAACAATATTTCGTACTTTATTCGAATCTCTTAACTGAGAAAACAACAAAACTAAGTGCCGCTACTGTTGGCTAAATGGATTGCTAACGGATTAACCAAAAAAGTTAAAGTTGTTCAGTTATAAAGAAGTCATATGGTTTAATCGCTTAAAAGTTTTAATATGTTTCTGAAACAAAATAACATTTAAAAACAATATTAAACTTGTTTAACATAACTTCAAACTGATTTAGATCCAGTTGAACCGGTTAGATGTTATATCTGAACTTTATTTTCTCATTTTTTTGATTCTCCAAACTGTGAAATTCTATTGCCATGACTGATCTATACCACTGTTCACATTTTCAGTTTTTTAAAGTTTATTAATCTTTATATTTTATTGTCCAGTGACCGTAGTATAGAAACGCCCGAGTGGGTGCCCGGGCAGTTTTTAGCCTGACCGGGAAACAATCCACAACTGCTCGGGCAGCAAAAATTGAAAACTGTCCGGGCACCAACCCCGGCGTTTCTATACTACTGCCATAGAACCCGCTACCTAATAGGGTACTGTAAACTAGTTTTTCTTAAACGCAAACCCGATCTGACACTGTTGGGCCCGGTTTTCGAGGATCGGTTCAAGTCAGGCCGGGCCCTTTAATACTAAATCAAATCAAATCAAATCAAATCAAAATTTATTCAAAATCGTAAGATCACAGGGAGATTTATATCACTCGGAATTAGTTAATGTCTTCCATTTCTTTGGATTGTTTCGTGCTAGAGTCATCCATTTCATACCAATTTCTCAAGAACTTTCGGCAGCTTTTCTAAGATCATCAGCCTAGAGCATGGTACTCCCTTTAAGATTAATCCTGAATAGGTTCTTTCCATTGCTCCAGTATTTCTCCTCATTACTCTGGCTCGACTGGTTGTTTATTCGACTAGCTCACTCGTCATTTTTTTTGTTATTGGTCAGTTTTACTACTTAGAGAGAACTGCTCAATCTCAACCTATAATCAACCAAATACAAATATTTTATGATCTAAAAATAAGTTATACCGTATTTATGAATCCCTTTTATTCGATATTATTGTTTACTTTAAGACTAACGCAAGTTATTCTTGTAAATGTGGTTAAAAAATCACTTAATCACTGTTTACAAGTCAATTTGTATTTTAAATTATTGTTTTCAAAGGATAAATTATATGTTTTTGCGTTACGCTCGTTTTATTTACGCATTTCTCTCAAGTATGTGTTACTGTAGCACAGTAAAGATTTTCCGTGAACACTCAAATATCAGCTACTGCTCATCTGATGCACACAAATAACCTTCTCGAGCAATGCATTAAAATTTCAATCAAATTCAAATTCAAATTCAAAATTTTATTCAGAATCGTAAGATCATAGGGAGATTTATATCACTCTGAATTAGCTAATTTCTTCCATTTCTTTGGATTGTTTCGTGCTAGATTCATCCATTTCATACCAATTTCTCCAGAACTTTCGACAGCTTTTCTAAGATCATCAGCCCATTGAGCATGCTGCCTTCCTGGGAGCCACTTCTTCTCCATGGGGAACCATAGCATAAGTCGTTTAGTCCAGCGGTTATCTGTTTCTGTTATCTGTTCAATCGAAATTCTATAACTAAAAAAATAAACAGGGTGTTATACAGCTGGAAAACGTGGGGTGCAAATTCAGTTCAAAACTATATTTTATACATAACCGTTCCAATGAGTAAAAACAATTTAGTTTTCCCAAAATAGAACCTAAGACCTCTTTTTTCTCCAAAGGGAACGCCATCTTTTCCGCCACAACTGATTTCTGACTGCAATTGCGTCTTGTTTGCTCAATTTCATTTAATTAAACTTGATTTTTCTGCGGCAGACTTTATTTAGCGCGGTTGACGGACAAAAATAGCCGTTTTACTTTCTTTAAATTACATAAAAACACTAGGTAACACGCAAATATTGGCCTAAACTAACCTTTTTTAATTAGTAAAACGTATTTTGGCCGAGTTTTATGTAACGGAGGTACAATTTACAGAAAGTTAGTGGGTCAAAGTTTACAAATTACATTATATAAAGCTGATAATAAATGAAATCCTACTATTCCCGCCCGTTTGGCATCTCGTTAGAGACGGTTAATATAGTCGGTTTCAAAACCTGGACTACATTGCGCCGGCCTCATTCGATGCGCGGTTAGCTGGAATCATGCTATAGTCAGATTCAAAAGTAATAAGGCTTTGTATGCTGCGTATTTCGTTATTTTTAACAGTGTGCCTGCTGGCATTCTACACGCGCGGTATCAGCAGATTGCAAACTTGCTTTCGCTCTGCCTTACTCAGATAAAATATTGCAACACTACTGCTTATTAACACGCCCTTATTACTTTTGAATATGACTATACACATTATGCATAAAATGAAAGAAAGTTCGTTCAATTTCTGGGAATACAAGCTATTCTTTGAGATTTTTTACTTCAACTATCCTTTTTTCATTGAATATAGTCCTGTTTATCTTATACCAATATTCAGCGATGAGAACGGGTCGGCCGACTTAACAAATTTGGGCCCTGTGCTCAATCCTGTAAAGACCGGTTCCGTCTTGGCCCGGCCCGAGATATTCGCACCCTTGTAAATATTAATCATCTTTGTAGTTTGCTCTTCTAAATCATATTAATTTTCTTATCTTTTCTTAATCTTATCTTGTTACTTCTTATATGCTTAATCCTTCTTTATCACGTCTGCTACCAGTTTGCTACTAGCCAAATACTTGCCAAATACTTGCAGATTGCCAGTAAGTCTGGTATGATTTGTTTAAATGTTATTGGAAAATGAAGAAATATGATTTATAGTTAGAAAATATCAGTATTCTTATTATTTTTGAATTATTATATTGGATTCTAAGGATCATTTCGCAAATCCATTCATCCGAATAATTTGATGACATATTTTGTTAATAGTTTGTGTGATATCAGGCTATAATACAATTTTGGCAACAACTTTCATAGACGGACTTATCGCTTGCATCTAAAGGTCTAAAAAATTGAATTAGAGCAAAGATTTGCTCCAATTGCTAAATTTGCAGTTTGTACCGTAACCCCTTGCATGCGATTAGTCCACCGACTGTTATAGTTCATATGTATTATTTTTTATTTATATGATACTTGATCAACAATATGCTTTGCTTCGCAATATTTCAATTACCTTGATAAAACAGTCAAATATATATAGTCAGATTCAAGAGTAATACGGCCGTGCAGACTGCATATTATTATTCATTTTTAACACTGAGCCTGCTGGCATTCTACGCGCGCGGTATCAGCAGATTGCAAACTTGCTTTCGCTCTGCCTTACTCAGACAAAATATATGCAACAATCCTGCTTTTTGACGCGGCCGCATTACTTTTGAATTTGACTATATACTTTGCAGTATTTCAAACACCTTTTAATAAAATCATTCATTTATCTATAGTCCGTTTCAAAACCTAGACTTCATTGTGCCGGCTTCATACCATACGCGGTAGTGTAAATTTTGCCTTCAAAAGCTCTCTCGCCCGAAGAGAGGGAAGGCATTTTCCAGAGAATTTGAATGCAAATTTTGCAACACCGCGCATCGTATGAGGCCGGCGCAATGTAGTCTATGTTTTGAAACGGACTATATCTCAACAAACCTTTTATTTTTCTCCATTCGATAACAAATTTCATTTCAAAGGTGGATTTTCACCCTGGAGCTCGTAGCCAGTTCAAAGATGATAAATTTAAACGGCACCATAGTCAGACAAAGCGATTTAGAAGTTAAAATGCCCCTGGGACGGCCCGCCAGACCCCCCACAACGAATAAACAAAGAAAACAAAACACATAGAATTTACATTTACATCTTTGCCGGCTCTTCCTAGAAGGCGAGGGCCGCGCTCCAATAAAACTTGCATTTCGTACCGTATACCCTTGCATAAGACTTGGCCTCCGACTATAGTCTCGGTCAAATGTTAGTCTTCTAGCGTCTGAAGATCCTGAAGATCCTTATATTAAAATGAAATCGAAAATTGGTGGATTGTGCGCACCTAACTTGCGCCGCAGGCCTACACAATAGCTTACTAACCCCTGGCACCAATCATGTCCTCATTATGACCCGATATGATACTTTTGTGACTCAAAGTGACCCGAAATGATTTCTTCCAACGTACATTCTAAAATATATAAGAGCGCTACTCCAGGATACGGTGTTGGAAACCTATCTCTTGATATAGACTATGTTCTTTATGACATACAAAATTTTCTCTTTTCCAAGCCATCATTTTTTTATTTTAAAAATATTTAAGTTTGTAAACTGCTTTTTAGCCTTTTCGGTCATAAATTCGTTGAAACATTGCACAGTTTTATGAGTTCTAAGTCTTTCACTGGGCGTCTCTATCGTTCTGTTTTGCCAGAATTCGTGTTGTCGTTAGTTTCTTATCAAAAAGAATCTTTATTGCAAAAGAGAAACTTCTAATGTAACCATAGTTTTATTTAAGAATACTTTAAAATATATTACATTAATAAACATTGTATTTATTTAGTTTATAAACAAAGGAAGTTACTATTCGGTATCCCATAAGCTGTCAATCATATAGTTAACACCAAGAGTAATGATGGAGTGTAAAGAATTCAACGCTCGTCTGAGCCCCTTTTGCGAACACCGCGCCATCATCTGGCGGCTACTCTCCATTTAATATTGTACTTTGCAAGTACGCGCGTGCAATTTGCCTGCAGGTGCGGTGTTAA
>JAQGAV010001348.1:0-21501 GCA_034691345.1 Phasmarhabditis papillosa
CCGGACAACCAGGACCACGAGGACCTGCTGGACAACCAGGAAAAGATGGCCAGCCAGGAGCCCCAGGCGAGAAGGGAACAGATGGACAGCCAGGAAACCCCGGAAAAGATGGTCAACCAGGAAACCCAGGACAGCCTGGACAGGACGGAAATGGTGGAGAGAAGGGTATCTGCCCCAAGTACTGCGCCATCGATGGTGGAGTCTTCTTCGAAGACGGAACTCGTCGTTAAGAAATATCACAAGAACATATATTTTAACGTAATGAATCATTCAAAGCATACTGTTTATGAAGCATCAATGTTTAAAAAAACTAGATCGTGTTCCGTTAACCTGGTAGAAGGAGTAGAGATCTATATAACATACATTATTTCCTTTCTATAGTTCAAACATATGTTAAGAAAAAACATATTGATCTAGAGAAAAAAAGATAATTCAAAGATCTGTATAAATAAATCGTTTTCCACCTAGGGTAGGTGGAAAACAAGAACATTATTGACATCCTAATTTGATTTTTTATAATTTTTAGCAATATTTTTGTAAATATTGTGCTATTTCTGATAGCTAAAGCCTTTAAGAGCCATAAAATATCATTTCCATTGAAATTTCTTCAATTTGTCCTCCAATTTCGGGGTTCGAAGAACTTATATGATGGGAGTTGAGACCGATTTACATCACAAACATAATTTTAAGTGACTCTAGTATAGTCTGTCATATTAACAGCGTTCATAATTTCTCTCATAACTTGCTCAATTTTGATTATTTGTCATTATTAGTTTAAATATAAGTAAGATACATTAGTTACGTTACGATTAAAAATAGGAAAACAAAATATAGGAGAGGGATCGAACCCGTGACCTCTCGCTTCATAGATTTAAAAACATAATTTTCTGGAGGAAAATGTTTTCCTGTTTCCATACATACGGCCTCAAGCCAGATTAACGGCTCTGCTGATACATGTTAACTTGCCTTTTCTTTTGGAATATGTCACTTTCATTCATAAGTAAGCAATCCATAAAAAAATGCAACATATATTGTTTTTAATAGAGAAACTAATTTTTCAAACGCTGCATTCGAGTTTGCGTCTTTCCCGGGACGAGAGATTTAACTATACAAGGATGAGAGATGATGAGATAGGTATATGCCGTGATCTCTCCCTTAACATAACAGCACGGTTCCATTTCAAGCTCTTAGTTGTATTATTAGAAACCAAATCTTTTAATGGCTTTTCAACAAATATAAATACAAATAAATCTTGCAAGATTTAAAACAAAAAAGTTATAAAATGAGTCAATTATTTCCGCAGTGTTAACAAATACATAATTACAACCGCCGCTCGCTGGGAGAAATTTGAATCCGCGGATATATCCATGACTGAACACTTCAAAATTTTATTTTGCCAGTTCCCTTTACTCGTAATTCTGAGTAATTATTAATACGTTCCTCTTTTTAGACATGGTTACCGTTTTTACGCTAGACACCATGGCTCGAGGGGGTATTGAAAAGCTGAATGCGCTGGAGAATCAACGGCTCAACCTAGATGATCTCCACAGCCATTCAATGCGATATGTGATTAGTGAGCCCCTAACTCCTTATAAGGTGCGTTTATGAATATTTTTCTTTTGTGCGAATGATGAAACACGCGGTGATTGAAATGTTGAAGCCTTGGAATTACACCCAGCGACGAATTTGCATATATCATTGTAACTTAATGCTCATGATGAAGATCTTGTTGCATCTGCTTCAGATGATGCTTTGTTTAATCGCAGTAGAAAGACTACTCGTTGCCTGCCATTATTGTAAATTTTTGACATCATTATTCTAACTATTTAGGTTATTGTGTATGTACTCATGCGGTCACTCAACCAATTGCATTCAGTTGAGAACTTCCCACTGGAGCTGTGCAACAAGTTTGTTTTATAACTATATCTAATTTTGCATAACATGTTTAGATTCAATTCTATATTATATGGATTGATCAAACAGGGTGAGAAGCCCTTCTCATTTATCGATAAGGTGGTACACGACATCGATCGGCATGTATGGACAGGAGTTTACGATCTTTTTGGCCGATTGTGAGTTTTCGGTGTGCGCAGTTTGGATTCTAGATTTTCACCCAAAATTTATTTCAGCGTGGATCTGATCACGACAGCAGGTGAACTTAGCATAATTGCTAGTGACATGCTGATCGTGCAGTCTCTAAGACCCAATGAACCCGTGCCACAAGGCATGTGGGCCGTCATGTCGCCTATCGGAATTTGGCTGAAGAAGGTAAAATTTTCGAAGCTACTGGAAATAAGTTCTACTTTTTAGCTGTCTGCCGAGTGGGAGCGAAGTTCTTCCCATATGCAGTTCCTTCTCATTCAGAAGCTAAGAAGATACATTTCTTCACAAGAAGAAAATAGGTACGAGTTTTTTTCTTATCAAATATGTGCTATATGTGCTTGCTTTTTTAGATATCTGAAAGTGGAGATCACTGAGTCATTCAGTAGCCTCCGGGAATGGGTGATGAAGCAGATCCACTTGATCCAGGTACTGTTTGATTAAGCATGTAAGATTGGTCAGTATCCGAAAAACTAAAATAGGGAAGATATGAAACGTCGTATATGTTTATTAAAGTTCTCTCGAAGATCAGTGCTGTTTTTTAAATTCAAGGACAAGGAATATTTTCATTGTCTTCAAATTCCATACACTGAATCCTTTAAGTGTTCTGATTTCTAGTTTACATATTTTTTAATATTAGGTCTGTCCGTCAGCAGTTATGGAACATGAACTACTTCTTGAGAGATGCGAAGCTTATCGAGATCGTTACCCAGAACTTCATGAGACGGTTTGCCGTATTCCTCTAATTTATATATTTGTTGTTGATTCAGAGCTTGCTCGACGCCTTAAACCACTATCGATGTAGAAATATGCAGATGGCCGCCTACTCGATCCTACAATTCTTTGATCTGACGATATTTAGGTTTGTCTCTCACGTCAACTAATATTTACAAATGTAATATTTAGACCAAATGTCTGTGATGGTCCTCCCACATTGAAGAATCGACTGGGAAAAGTCGATAACAGATCACTCAGATATGGTCCTTTGCTCTATGCTCGTATGCATAGAATGTTTGGATATAAGTAAGTTTATCGGATATCTTTTCTCGTAAAAATGATGTGTTCAATGAGATTTGGTATATTTCGACTGTGCGGAAATATTGTATTTAATCTTTCTTCTGTTCTTCGTTGTAAGTGTTTAAGTTCAATGGTTCACTGGAGCAGTCTGATGTACTGACTGAATTGTTGCTGTCCACGATTCAATCAAAGTATTACGATAACTATTTTAGAGAACCTGCTTCCAACATGATATTCGAATGTGTCAAACAAGGACAACAATGTGTGGATAATACCTGCTTGCGTCTGGCAGTCGTTGAATTGGCATCAATAGAAACATTCGTCGTTCCCAAGGAAAAATGGCTGCACAAAGGTAGGAGACAAGACTCGACTCAAAAGACTACTCTTGGTTTAGGTAATTCAGAAGAAGGCCCAGCGAATGAGAACTATGTCTCGCTGAATTATTTAATGGAAATTGTGCAGAATCTTGATAATCGACAAAAGGACGAAGAGTTCGTTTTTTAAATTTTTTAATATGAGGGATAAGGTCGTATGCATTCCAATATAATCAATTTATTTTTAGCATTCAACGAAGTGGATCGACGTGCATTGATCCATCCGGCCAGGACTGTTCAGTGCTCAACAAACAGTTGATGGATGCCGTTGAATTCGTGACTGCCATCACTATGGCCATCGAGGGCCTATTTGGAGCAAAGTATGTCCAATTTTTTCAATTAGTTGGCTAATTTGATAATTTTAGAAACATTGTCGGCCTAGATGGAATAATGCAGTCTGCTAGATGTTACACTGGAGAAGACATCGGAGCCCAGTCACGTCTGATTCGCGATGCCTCTATAGCCACGATGTCCAGCTTCAGAATTCAGAAAGGACTATGGAGATCGGCCCAATCTCTGGCCAATTCGCTCCTCCAGAGCAATTATTCGGATGGAATAGCTTCACATCATGAAATGGAAGCGCAGGTAGTGATCAGCATTATATTAAATGTTATATTTATTTATTTAGGCCATTGCCGGTGTGAATGTCGTCTACAGTTACGCTGCAGAAGGTAACTGGAATCTCATCCCTCCTGCTATCAACAAGATGATGAATACTTTTCCAATTGAAAACAATTGGAAGGTAATTTTTTACAATAGTTTGGCCGCTTACCTACTGATATGTATGCTCGAATTACTACCTATCTGCATGCGTTATTTTCTTAGTCTTCTTTTTTCAATTTATTCCTTTTAATTTTTTTATATTCTTTGTTTCAGTGTGCTGAACACGTTTTGATATGCAAGAGCATTGTCTCCTTCGACGATGCTTTCCGTCTCTCAAACTACATCAAATGCAGACAGCATGTTGATGAATTACATGAATTATCAGCAGATGAAGCTCTTCTAAGGTATCAACATGAGAAATTAATAAAATGTATACATTATTTTAGGAAATCGCTTCTCTTCGGTCACCAGGGTCGCCTCTTCGATGCCTTGTCGATGCTGGAAGATTCTTATGTTTATTATTCGCAGGAGAAAACTGTTCCATTTATTTTCAAACAAAGGTAGGCTTTTTTTTCTGCACTAAGGTATATCCTTCTTTATATAGGTACTTCATGCAAATGGCTGTTGTGTTGGCCGCGTTCGGCGAAGCGGACCGAGCACATGAATTGCTAGACAAGATCATCAATACGTCTCGGAGCAAATCACTCGGTTTGGACCTCATATCAGCTATGGCTGCTAGGAGAGATGCAGTTATCTTGGTAAGCTATGATTATAATAATGGAGTGTGCTGTATTTGTATCGCTAGTGCACTATGTGCTTGAGTCCTATATTTTCATCGCTTGAAAGCTTATTACACAGCTGTTAATCCAGCTCGACCTTTGATTGGTGGTTATGTAATTGTCGCTTTTTAGCCTCTTCCAAATAAAGCAATTTTTTCTTTGTAATTATCTCTTTTAAATTACAATTTGCTTGTCAATTTTAGGGTCGTCGAGGTCACAATGAAGAAGCCTTAGCAATCTATCAAAGGATCAAATATCCTATTTGCACCCTAGGGACGTCCTTGGAAAGATGCCTTTATCACATTGGATGTGCTAGTGTTATAGTGGAGCCAACTGCAGGTATTCCATTAGAGCATATAATTTCATTACTTAATATGTTTACAGAGCGTTTAAACAACCTCGGATTGGCCCGTCAATACAGTCGTCAAGCCGGTTTCCCATATTTGGAGAAGACTGTTCTCAGGCACGTGATCAAGTTCTATATAGAATTGGTACGTTTTGCTGAATAACCTTTATAAAAGGTTTCATTTCCACCTTCAAGTGGTCATGTGTACTTAATCCTACAATTTTAGAATGATGATTCGAAAAAGGCCGTCGCCGATTCGTTGTTGGAACAATGGTCGGCCCTTGATGAAAAGCACCCAGGCAATCAGGATTGGCTACTATTTTAATGTGTAATTTTTTTTTGTTGATGTTTGTATCTATTGTTGTGATCTCATTTTCTAATTTTGCGTCGGGTGATTTGAATAATGTACTTTTTTGTTTGCTTTGACTTTGTATATAATCAAATAAATAATTTTCATTCGTGCAACGTAATGAGTTCGTAGTTAGAGTTAGTCTAACGGGTCAATTGCTGATAGCAATCACGGAGTGAGAATGTGATTTATTGTCAGCGAGATAGTTGTACACCTACATCCACTATTGCTTTTGGGAATTCTTTGTTGATAATTTACGGATCTAGAAAATCCAGTGGTCCAATACTTAGATTCCTAGATATATCTGTGATTCACTTTCCTGGTGCATACACAAATAATACATTCGAGTGTTGAGCATTCACCTTTAATAGTTAACTTGTTGCATATCCTTGGGGGATCTGTTACCTTAGTTTGTCATTGTTCTTTTCTTTCTACGTGTGGTATGTAATAGCATCTGCGTCTCCGTATAGTTGACGCAAATTTGTAAAAACTATTTTTGCGCCGGAAAAGAGAACTTGCGAAAACAGAACTCCTTTGAACTGAGGATTTCAGAAAAGATTAATTAATTTATTGAAACTGACATAGTTTGAGGACTTTATATACAAGAACGACATATGTTGGAAATAGGATAACTAGATATGCACACATATTGGTCTCTCTACAGATATTTATGTATTGTGATACTATTTTAGTTTTTATATTTCACACCTATTTTTGTATATAATTTGTTTTGGAAGCTGGATCGGTATGGATTTCCCTCACTAGAAGATGTAGTATAAACGTTGTTTCGCACGTGTGTCATCCAGCTGAGAAAGATGTATCTCTCACTCGTGAGTCACGAGTCGTGACGATACTCACTGGAGACGTCGTTCCTAAAAAGTTATGAATATTTAATAGGAATAGCGTCTCTAGAATTTCATGTAACATCATTTCTTCGATAAGAAAGCGAGTTAATAGGCCCGGTTTGACAATATCTCTTAATACAGGTTATGTTTAATTTAAAATGACAACATCAAAACTCACTTTATGTAATCTTTCAGTCTACAATTTCTCCGAGTTCAGTTTCTGTCGGGGGTGCTCTTCTCAATATCGTATCCGCCAACAATGCTTCTACATCTATCTCTTCGTATATCCTTATCAGCAGAGACCTCAGTTCTAGCAATTGTTTCGGTTTTCTGCGGATTTGTCTAATTCTTGTTGGACTCTGTAGTAGTTTTAGTATAAAAGATAGTTCACTGCTCTTCTCTGCACTAAGTTCAGTAAACCTAACATCTTTTGGTATTGGTGATATGCTGACTTGAAGTTTTCTTTTAGTCTCTATTATTCTGTATCCTAGTAGGCTCCACATATTCCGAGTCTTCCCGTCTCGAATTTCTGGTTTCAAACTCTCTGCTGGAGCTTCGACTCGGTCCGGCTTTTTCTTAGTTGGCGGGGAATTTCTCCTATTTGAGGAATGTGGTACATATTGAGGTGTATACGAATAGTCCATGTTGTCTTGATAATATTGTTCCGTACTAGCATTCCAACCATAATAAACTGGATCATAATACTGATTCCAGTATTCTGGGCCCACTTCTTGATATCCCGGATTGGAAGGAATATAGTTTCCGTAATGGTCTAGATAATAATGAACGGCACCGCGGTTTGGGCTAGGCCGAGCTCCCGACGGCCCAGCTGCACTATTTGGATGTCCACTGTATAAGTTAAGAGGTCCTTGAATGAGGGCTCGATTACGGACTGGACCCAGTCGATGGCGTTCCGTAATATTTTGTGGAGATTTCTTTGGGGGAGTGGATGCTTTGGCTGTGGTATCGAACCTAGATGGTAGATCGATCTCTTCAGGCTCTTCATATTTCGAAGTACTAGCAGTGGAATCTCCGCCCATTCTGGCGAAATACATCTCACTGAAAAATGTTATAAGGGAACATTTGAAATCGAATCTTGAAGGAAAGTTTCCAATATTTTACATGTTGTAAACACGATTATGATATCTATATCAATCGAATATGTATCTATAGTCGACGGACTGATCACATGCAAGGGGTTACGGTACGAACTGCGAATTTATTAGAGCTTATTAGAGAAAATAGAGCAAATCTATGCTCTAGTTTCAATTTTTTAGACCTTTAGCTGTAAGCGATTAGTCCGCCGACTATAGTCAAAGGAAATCCAAAAAGAAACACAGAACGTAACATTACTTATATAGTTCAGTTTAATACCTTGATTGTTAGCGCCGTTTGTTATAGTCTTATAGTCTTGGTATAGCTATATGCTTCATAGACGAAAAACAATTTGTTTGACTACTTAATCGTAATTTCGAATTTAAATTCCGTAATTGCGGACTTACTGTAAACTGCGAACGGATATCAAGGTAATGAGACGGACTACACGAATCAATATTTATTTAGAAACCTAGTTTACAGTCTCGGGTTTGAATATAACCCTTTACGCGGGCCGGGCTCAATTTCTGATCTAAACTCTCACTCCTTTTTACAATTATTTTCCTACAAACTCACTTTGCTTTAAATGCATCTTCCTCTGTTTCAGATTCCTTTGTATCGAACCAATCATCGGAATCATCGTCAGAAGTATCAGAAGTCGACATTATATATTATTAGTAGGAGTAAACTTAAATTAAAAGTAATTACTCAAAATGTAAAACCTTAAGAACATGTCGTATAAGTAATATTGAATAGTTTTGATTGGACAAACTTGAGTGAAATGCTCTCTACAAACTAGAGCCGTTTTTGAAAGGTTTCCAAGGTTTGTTCATTCAAAAAATACAAGATTGGCGGTTTTGTACAAACTTGAAAAGGGATTAAAAAAACTACAGCTTCATTTTGCATATATATAATTGAATAAATAGGTTAGGGATTGAATCTACTGATTGTCTGCCTGCTCCGATTTATAAGGAGACAATGGCATTGCGCGAGCGAACAATAACATAAGCTAGATAGAGTTAGGAAACAGGAGACCGTTGACAGTTTCCCATTAGAGATTTTATTAATCAACATGAGAACTTCATGATTGTATTGATTCTAGAAAACAATACCTGTGATTACTAAAGGTATAATCCTAAAGAAAGGAGACCAATTGATTAGAAGGAGTCTCTTCAAAGGGATAATCATGTTTACATAACACAGCTGCTCAAATTGGTCAGTTCGATGGTCCGAAATTTGGGCTGTCCGCCTAGGGCTGAATTATCAGAAAATCGGCCCGCTTAATGATAATTTTTAAGACAAACTTGACTGCTTTAGGTAAACGTTTCGATAAATAGTATTCAAAAACATAAAGGATTCTTGCGCTTTTTCCTGATTGAACCTAGAAAGCCCGGCCTGGCTCAACAAGATACAGCGCTTGCCAGCGTAGCTCTTAACACAGTCACTACATTATATATATCGCATTAATGATCTAGGTTTTGAGACAACGGTCAAGCTTTGCTTTATTTCAAAATGTCAAAGTGAATGTATTAACTACAAATCTATTGATATCATATTTCAATTAAATGCAAGAGAGTATCACATGGTTACTCAGCAAGAAATAAGCGTGGGAAACAAGAACTGTTTAAATTTTCACTTAAGTGGTTATACAGTAGACTAAAATCTAGAATCTTCTATAAAAAACTGTATTCTCTAAAATATAGCTTTTGCAAGACACTTTTTAGTATACCATACAGTCTGCTGCAAGAGCTTAGTTTCCAGCGCTGTACAGACGAGCTTTTCGAGCCCAAAAGAGCTTTGGTGAATAACTTGTGCGAAACTAATTCTAGGGATTACAATTTTAAAAAGATCTTAAATCAGTGTGGGAAATCATGCCAAAAAGTGCAAAAATAACCCGATTGATTCCAATTTGTGTAAGATCTTAGAGCTAGTAGTACGGGAAATTGTGCCAAAAAATAAAGTTGATTGGTCAACAGGGACGCTAGTTAATAAAAAATGGCGATTTGGGCTCGGCTCGGTCAAACAACGACCAAAAACGGACATTTCTGTACTACGGAATATAGATAATAGTTAATTTGGCTCTAGTTCTGAGATCTTAAGTAAAATGAATCAAACTGGCAAAAACATAACTTTCCATACAAAAAACCACTTTACTGCAAGTTTTCAGTACAAAACAGTTTTTACGGCTCCTGTTATATTTGAAACTGATATAAAGTAAACATAAAACTTTGTCTAAATAAACAATGTAAACATAATTAGAACATAATTATAATTATAAAAAACACCTGTAAACCGCTAGTGAACCACAAAATCCAAGCATGTGACTCAAAAGTCAACATGTTATTGATTTTGCGCAAACAAAAGTAGCATAATGTTGTAACACTAGTGTAATAAATAGAATATATAAGGTTTTCATAACACTTGTATTATTGTTACCAACATATATTATTATTATTATATTGTTGCATATTGTTTATATAGACAGGCATCAAAATGTCACACAAGGCTAAATTTAGACACCCTCAGGTTTATAATTAGTTATTGTTTTAAATACAAAATATAGTATTTGAGTGTTTACTAGAACCAGATAGCCGACCGAGGTTAGACTTGTGAAGAGCATCATGAGCTAGGTTTCCAGCAACGTAACCTGGCGAATATCGGTGTTGTACAAAACTGGGGTAAACTGGAAGGATTTTCTTCAAAAGTGCTTTTATTATTAATTAACACCGCTAATCACCATTCAGCAAATTTTGAAAATACTTATTATATGTTAATCATAGTATTTAAGTTAATATATATTGTTAGTAATAACAAATAATATAGCAAAATAATATATTTAATGCTGGCAGTTGTTCTATATTAAATGTTGCATTGTGCGGACAAAGGGTTTTATGCGCCAAAAAGATGCTTATCTTTCTATGATACTTAATTGACCACAAGAAGATGCTTTAGTAGATTGGATAATAACTATACTAAAAAGAGTAGCGAAAACAGAAACTAGGCTATTTTGCTCGTAGCACAATCCTTATAATCAAGTTATTCAACAGTAAACGATAGTTTGGAATAGAATATTCAAAAGTCGCTATAATACTTTCTTTAGTTTTCAAAAAAGTACTATTTTACGTATAGTTAGTTTATGGGAAATTTATTCTGGGTGGTTCATTCAGGGGTAGCTCAAATTCGTAAAAAAGGGACCCACATTGGTTTCCATAGGTACTGCATAATTAGTAAGGCGGTTAAATTTAAAAATTGCAAGTAAATTGAAAAATTTAAATTCTATAATTGATTAACGACTCTAATAATTAGTAACCGCACATATGATTACACCGCCAGTTTGTTACCAAACGTACGTAGTCATTCTGCCATAGTCTTTGAATCATAGCCTTACTGAACACATTTTATAAAATCAATCAATAGATTTATATTTAAGTGAACTGTCTCTTTTTAGCATTAATAGCCTAGCGGCATTAAAAGGGAAACACAACTCTTTGTATATCGCCAAAACATTATACATAAAGACTATGTAACTATAAACAATTGGAATTGTAATAAATGTGGAAGACAAGAAGTTTCAGAACGAAGAGAAGAAGGACGAGTTAGAACGTATACAGTCTATAGCTATAGTTTCCCCAATACTGATATAAATAGAAAAAACGATTATATAAACTATGTACTTCTAAAAAGTTACAAACCTGTATTTATTATCATCACCGATGGGATCTACATCGTTCGCAGTATTTTATCATATCGGTTTCTTCTTTTAACTGTCAAAACAAAACATTGAACGGAAAATGTAATGCAGTGGATGAACAATATGAAACTTATTAAAACCGTATTTAACCATTTAACCCAAAAACAACTCACTTTAAAGTATTGTTGTTCCACAAATGGGACTTGTCAGAAAGTAACAAGTTGTTTTACGGTTCCGCTAGTATCTACCCAATAGTTCCTTCCAGCAGTCTCTTTACATCAACTTCTTTGCAAATCTTCCTTATCAAGTTTTTAGATGAGGTATTTAATTTTCTTTTCCATATATTCTTTTCAAAACCTTCTGGCTCTTGAGTAACTTCATAATAAAAGCTAGTTCGCTGCTCTTCTGGATATGCATCGCTGCGAACTTAGTGTTGAACGGTATTCTATAGTCTGTAACAAGAAAAAGGCTTTAAGGTGCGGTGTTATAAAAGCTTTCAGAAACTGCTCAATTTTTATCGAAAGTAGCACTGCATAACCGCTCAGTTCATTTGTTACAATCGGACTTTCTCAAAGGACTGCTTTAAAGGACTACAGAGCAGTCCTTTAATTTCTTTCATTGCGCGTCGAAAATTTGATTTAAATGTTCGAAATCGTGTCGAGATTCGAGTAAAAATTGCGCGAAACCGCCATGAAAACTGTTGTTTGAACGATGTCCGATTGTATATGGGTTCTGCCGTGGTAGATGTTCTTGGTATAATTAAAAGCGCAATTTATTGCTGGTTACTAGAAAAATATCACGCCTTCTTTTTGTGATGGTGCGATTACATGAAATCCATATACGTAATTGCGAAAGCCCTCGTTTAAAACCGCACCTTGCAGCCTTTTTCTTGTTACAGACTATAGTAAAACCCAATGTTGCTCCCTTCAGTGTTGTTGTATTTCCTGCTTTCGTCGATTTGTAGCGCAGAATACGCCACTGAGTGAACTTCGGGGGCTGAATTTGGCCGACACCTTATAAAGTTAAAAGGGTTAAAGTTCAAAACAATCGTTGGCTAATAATTAATGTGAAAAGTATTCTATTGATTTGAAACTATGCAATGACTTAGTTTCACAATTAAGGAAGCTGTGCCAAAAAATCAAGTTGAATTTTCAATGGAGGCATACGTACGTTAGGCCGAAATATGAACTCAGTCAAAACACTAGATGAAGAAGGAAGGAATAGTGGTGCTAATTTGTAGCAAAAATCATTTTTACATATGTTATTAACCAAAGTAATATGTATTTACTTTTCAAATGTTTTATTCTTTTGTTTTTTATAACTTAGCGGTAAATAAACATAAATCATCATCAAAGCTTGTTTTATCGATATGCCCCTCTAATCTAAAACACTTAAGTAATCAGACCTCTCAATGTTCGGCCAAAACCGGGCCGGGCCGGGTCGTAGGTCAATTTTGGAGAATATTTTGTGCCCGGCCCGGCCCGTTGAGAGGTCTGTAAATAACAATGCAACTGTATTCCATCTATGCTTTTCAGACAGTTTTCGCTGCGTTTTATTTCATTTCAAATTTCGCAGATCAGTCTATATACCCCCGGGTCTGCCTACTGAATGATTCAAAAAAGTTCTTTCATTTTAAGCGGACGAACGTTTCCCGGACATAGAAAAAGTACTTATTAGATCCTAATCCTGACATACGATCTTAACGTTCTATTTCGTTCTATGACCGTTACAATTGCACTCTATACACTTTTTTAGTCTACCGAATGCCACATTTCACTTTTGTCGAAAAACATTTGCTAGTCAGAAAGACACTTTTTATAGTGCTTAGATCCAACGTCGATCGAAAAGTGCCTTTTTTTAGAGATGACCTATTTTTTTAGCTAAAACTTTCTTCCACACACAGCACCGAACTTTTTAAAATAAAAATATATTTGTTTAAGTGGCTGCTGAGATTACAATAGGGTTTCTTTTCAATTTCTATTCATCCTTATTGATGGTTCATTTAAGACCTTTACCGGGACGTAGTAGAGAGTCGCGGGACTAACAGAAAGGGTCCATTCCGAATTGCTACCCAACAGAACTTGTTAATAATAAAACAGGATTGCATTGAAATTGTTATACTATGTAGTATTTAAATAAAAATGATAATATTACTATTTCTGTGAACTCCCTTTCAAAACTTTATAACAGAAGTCAACGTTCATAGCCAGTTTTTGACAGAGCTGGTTATCCGGCAGGCCCGGCCTGAATAATCAGCTCTGATTTTTGAAGGAATTATAATAACAGAAGAAATGTAATATTTCATTTAGAATGGTCGAATATGTTAAACTAATGAGCACAATTCCATTAACGGATGATGAATCAGATTGTCCCGAACTTGTTTCTAAACGTTCTGAATCCACAGTCTGTAGTCTTATTATAGCAATTGGTATAGCTGCTACAGTCTTTCTTACAGTTGTAAGTTCATATTTATATTTTAAGTACCGCAATGGTATAGGTCGTGCGGGGTTATATAAAAATAAAGAAAAAAGCGTTTATTTTCTGGAAATTAAAATTCATACCTTCTTAACTTTTGTATCCAGAGTCTAGTGATCTTCTTGAACCAAAAGCCGGCTCCACCACCTACAGAAGCAGAGCTTGTAATTCGGAGTCTACTGAAGGCAACGGAGGTTAAAGGTACAAAATTAAGGCAAACTACAAAACATTGTTTTTTCTCCTTCGTTTGCTTATTTTGAAAGCTATAATTTTATAGTAGAACTTACTCTATTAATTTGAATGCGAAATAGTTTTATTATCTTATATTACACAAACTAAATCTAGGTACATTTCACAATAAGCCCAGAGAGACAGTAGAGTCGCAGAAGTTCAATTTCACGCAAGATTCAGCATACAGTGAGAAAGTGAGGATAAATATAAGAAATATGATAATGAATGAAACGAGTAAGTTCACTCTTGGCCAATAAATGCTGATTTTGATAACAAGTATTTTACTAACAAAGGAAGATCTCTTCCATTGTAAGAGAGTTTATCCATGTTTAAGGAAAATCTAGCGTTCCCTCTGCTATGCGACCGTAGTCTATTTTTGCCCATATCGGCAATGCGAACTTTGCGCTCCAACATTTGCGCCCCGGAACTTTTTGTCACAAATGAAAAATGCCATAATTTATTCAATACATAGCTTTCTTGAATACTGGGCTCAGAGATAAGGGTTTGTAACTGAAAATCATACTGCATTGCAAACATAGGCTGTGACGATTACGCAACCAAATAACATCTTTTCTCAAGAGAAATTAGGTTTAGTTGCCGGGGCGTAAAATTCGAACCACCGCGCATATCAAGCCAGATGCAGTTAAAGCCCACGAAGTTTTCCAAACCCATAATGACATAAACTAACAATAATATTATTGTTTTCAGTGTTAATGTACCAACCGAGTATTGAACCTATTCGTCCGTTTGTAAACATGTACAGCAAGTATCAGGTTAGTTTAATTCATTATCGGAATATTTTATTATTATTTTATTTCCGGCTAGGCCAACTCCTTACAATACTATTTAAATAATAATGTTCCTTCAGATTGATACTCGTTACAACCTCTCTGTATGCATGACACCAAAAGCTATGGCAACCACCTTTCATGGAATATTCTGTTATTTGCATGATACAGAATCATTTGATAAGAAAAAGCTAAACTTAGAGACAGTTTACTGGAATGAACCGTAAGTGACAAGGTAGTTCCATTTGATCACTTGATACCTCAGATGGAACACAAACGTTATTGTAATTAGTTTTGAAAACTACTAACTTCTAAACTCTGTTATATTTAGAATCTGTACTCCTCCAATACTTCCTAGACCACAATCTACATCTACATTAACAGATTATTTGCCAGTAGAACATAACTCATTTCAAGTTGTAAGAGAACCTATTAGAAGATTTGTTAGTGCTTTTATAAATAAATGTATTAAGTAAGTTTGTTGTTTTTATCCAAGTACCTTCATCATTTTTGAAAACTTCCAAATGGTATAGTCTGTCTCCAAACATACGGTCCGCGCGCCGTTGCTATATGGGAAGCAGGCGCGTAAATTAATTAACGGCGCGCGGACCGTAGGTTTGGAGACAGACTATATATGATTTCAAAGTTCATATAGGACTTACTTTATCTTTATAAATATAAACATTACAATAATAATACTTTAATATTATCTTTATAGTGAACATAGGACAGACAAGAATCATCCGAACTGGAAATATTGTTATGACTGCAATGAAGATATTGAGTGTGTAGTTACAAAAGCACATCAAGGTAAGCGACATTTGAGCTGGAATTCAAAATTTAGTGTCGATATTGCGCCAAGAATTTACAAAATCAATGTCAAGCTTTAAACTAGAGAATATAAAAGATTATTCTAGGAAAAAACACTATATTAAACGTTTGCAGATATAATGAAACGATCTCGACTCGACCGAACCTTTTCCGGTCCAGAAGATGATCTATACTTCTCAACACATTTTTATCCATTAACTTGGTAAAGCATTATTTATATTATTGAAAAAAACATGCTTACTAGAGTCGGTGAACTAATCGCTTGCAAGAGGTTACGGTATGAACTACAAATAATTTAGAGCTTATTAGAGTCATTAGAGCAAATTTAGAGCAAAGATATGCTATATTTTTAATTTATTAGACCTATAACTGCAAGCGATTATTCCGCCGACTATATTTCAATCGCATGATAACACCGTGGAATATAATGATGCTACCATAGAACCCTATAACTAAAATAAGCAATAACTTTTTAATATTTATATTTAGGCAGTGTGATCTACACATAAGATATGAATCTATTCATTTTATTCGTTATATCTCTGGTGGTCGTAAGAAGGCTGATATGGTTAATCAATTACTATCAGTTATGCAAATGTCCGGAGTAGAAAATTACAAATTAAGAAAGATCAGTTCTGTTTTACTTGGTAAGTCCACATGAAGAGTGAATTCTAAAAAGACTATTAGGCTGCGCTATAAGACTATCTCTCGCTCCTAAAATATATTTTTCTATAACACTGCTTTCCCCAGTAAACTGCATATCAGTGGCCGTAGCATAGAAACGGCAGGATGGGTGCCCGAGCAGTTTTTAGCTGCGCGAACAGTTGCGAATTGTTGCCCTGGCAGGTAAAAACTACCAGGGCAGCGTTTCTTGGCTACGGCAACTGGCTTTTGCTACCCCAAACTGGGAGCTTTTATCCCACTAGTTAACATATTACTCATAAGTAATAGAACATTTGCAGATGACAAACCCCTCACACACGCTACAAAAGGAACTAATCTTCCACAGAAAATACTTAAGAAAATATATAACTCGCAAAAGATGCTCGACATTCTTGCAAGTTTGTACTATTATGATTACTTAGTTTTCGAATACCCATTGCCTAAATTTGGAGTAATAAGTGAATTAGATTAATGAACACATGATAAGTTTTATTGTTTACAATTTCTTATTATTATTGTTAATATTAATATTATTAAATGTTTTGTACAAGATCAAACTCTCCTTGCCGCTGCTAGAATCGACATGGCTAGCTCTCCGAGGCCTTCTAGAGCCAAAGCTTGCGAATCTGTTTGGGGTTGTGAAGGTGAGCCTAAAGACAGCAGAGTCAGTTACCTAGTTCTAGATTATAAGCATTCGAGTCTCCTTTACCATAGTGAAATTATTTTACATTTATTTTTCTAAAGATAAGCTTTCACAAAGCTCTTACAAAGAAACTTTGTCTCCCTACCATTGAAACCGTTGTCTGCACTCATGTATGCGGAATCATTCCAAGAGCTTCTACAACTCTTTCGTTCATTTTCGGATTCTTCGAATCTTTCCTTCTTCTTATAACACCTATCCACTGTCTCAGATTCTGAAATAGAAATAAAGTAAAAACGCGAAGAATGTGTTTTAAAGTACAATTTTAAAATAAACTTTGTTGTATCCAGAACAGTATCCTGTAGAGATGCGGTGTTCTATTGAAAAAAGGTGATTTTTGAACAAAAGGCTTCAAATCTATCGATTTTTTATTCATTTTAATTAACACTGCTACTTTGCATGATACCTCGCTGGTAGTTTGTTCTTGCAAGACGCTGCATGTAGTTAGTTCATTACAAAAACAAGACTTTTAGCTGTGTGATTAAACTATATAAATTTTTTAAAGTTAATAGTTTTCCTTTGAAATTTGATACCCTCATAAGGAGCTTACCATTTTCAGAGCTGGAAGATGATCTACTTCTTCTCTTTGCTTTCTTATATTTCTTTCTACTTTTCTTATATTCGGAAAATCTTTTAGACTTTTTGGAGTTCTTATCTAAAAAAGTGTTATACTGTAATGAAAATACTGTTATGATATTGGGTTTGTTGCAAATAACAACAGAAAATATAGTGCATAAGAAAAAGAAGACTGCAGTACGCGGTGTTGTGTAAGATTTGGAACATCAATCGCTCTGTGGCAAAATTATATTACTGTACTAGTTTTATTTTGTATCATATCCAGAAAAAGACAAATACGCAATTGCGGAAGTCTACGTATACCACCGCGCTTTGTGGTATTTTGTTTATTATAGACTGTACCTCTAGATCTGTTTCTTGAACTTCTCCGCCTAGATTTCTTTTTGTTACGCTTTTTCTTCTTTTCTTGTGAGGAATCAGATAGTTCTAAATATGGGAATTAGAATATTTATTTTATATATCTAGAAGTTTAGCAACTGAAAATAGAACTGGAGTTATTTTAAAGATTTGAAAAGAAGTCAGTATCTTAATGTTATTCTATTTTTCTTGTTTTCTAAATAGATTATAAAGTTTTTTTTTAAAGTGTTTTTTTAAGTGTTTTTTTAATGCATTTTTTAAAGTTTCTCAACAATAAACAAACCTGCATCTTTGACTTCATTTATACTGCCTTCTCGGAATTTGCAAAGTTTGTGCTCCATATCTTCAGCCGCTGGTGACAATGGATCGCATTCGGATTCCTTTGATTCCTTGTTCCATGACGACTTCGAAGTGAGCGGATTACTGTAGCTTTCTCTGCGGGACCGCTTGTTGTAGTCATCTAGTTGTCGGAATATATCAGACAGTTTTGTAGACTGTTTTGAGTCTCTGAAATATTCTAGATTATTCTTCCCTTTCTTCGAAGCTAATGTTGCCGGTTATTTGAATGCAGAACTCAGATGCTCCTCTTAGAAGAATAAAAAAATGATTGAGCAAGGTTTCAGTGTCATTCAAGTCACTACCAGAAACGATAAACATCTTTAGGTACCATAAACACTGTTATTTAAATAAAAGAATGACTTACTGAATGATTAAAGATTATAAAGACAGTATTGTTTTGATTTTGGGATCATTCTTATTATGAATCTGTGCTGTAAGATTCTGAAGAGTATAAAAGAGTAAATCATAATTTACCTCTCATATTGTTTCTTCGGTTCCCTTTCCATAAGTTCTTTTTCCAAATCGGCACGCCTTTTGAATTTCGTCTCAACTCTTCGACTTTTCTTTGGTTCTTCTTCTTCTTCAGGGGTGGTGCTGGGTGGCAGCTCCGGCCTGTGTTCAACTTCAGATGTACTGGGTTTCTTGCTGAAGTTCATAGTTGATTTCGTATCTAGTGCGTTACTGTAGCTATCCGTAAGGGACACCTCGCTGTAGTCAAATAACTGACTGTTAACCTTTCTGAAAAAGTATATTTCTATGATATGTTACTCACAAGATTCAAAACTTCATTTAATCAATCCATCACCCAATATTAACTTACTTCTTTAATTCTTTCTTCTCTTCCATTTCAATATCCGCTCTCATTTTAAACTCTTTTAGAGCTCCGCGACCCCTCTTTGATTTACTTGATGAGGTGCTTGGCTCTTCTTGACAAGAATCATCGGAATTCTCTCGGACAACAGGACTTCTCCGCCGTTTTCTTGGGCTGCTTCTCATTCTGAAGATAACAAATAGCTAAATTTCCCAACTCAAGAATATAAAAAACAACTACATAGTCTGCGCCAAGAGTAATTATTTTTCAACACTCAATTATTACTCTTGGCGATAACTATAGTACCGCCAATTATTTTTCTTAAATTATAACCATTTCATTAAGGCGAGCCAAAAAATGGCAAAAAATTTGAAACAATCAGCAAACTTGTCCATCCAAACAAGAATCTACAGGGTCGAATTTAAGACAGTTGAAAAGTATATAATTTTCAAATTTTGATGTCAAACTATACCTCATATTTCGAATTCTATTGAAGAAATCCTGCTCCTTCGGTATTGGTACAAGCTCCATTGCCAATTCTTCCATACCAGGAATTGGTCTAGGTTCTAACATATTCTTGACACCAGTATTCTTTTTATCATAGGCATCTTCGCCAAGCAACGATTTAGGATAAGAAGTACCGGAGTTGAACTTGGAGCTTCTTCCAACGTATCCCGGGAAGTCTAATTCATTATCTTCATGGTTAGACGAACTTGAGTCCTCAAATCTGTTTCGATCGGAATAATGTGTTCCCGATGTGTTTGTTCTTTGGGGTGTTAAGTTTTCATGGAATCTAGAGACACAGTACAATGGAGATTCTATAGACGGAGCGTTAGAAGGTTGACTGGTAAGAAAACGAGGGGGTGGCTCGTCCTCGGAACTGGATGAGCATTCTTTTTCTTTGTCAGCTTTGCCGCCATTCATTCTGGCCAAGTAGTTCTGCCTAAAAAGTTATCTCACAAAATATGCAAAATTTAAAATGCATTTGTAATTATAAAGTTTTTGCTAGAAATTTAGAAGAATGTGCTGCCTTTCGATTATTCTTTGCGACAACACATCACCACAGAGCTGGTTATCCGGCCGGCCCGGCCCGTCCTGACCTCCAAAATTTCAGGCCGGGCAGGTAACCAGCTCTGCATTATCACTATAGTCGACGGCAAAGGCTTATGCAGGGGGGTACGGTCGAGCTGCAAACTCAATGGGTCAGATATTTGCTATTGCGCGCACAAACGGAGAATTTAGAACGAAATATTCTATTAAAACAAGGTGAAATCGTTATTCTTTCTATTTTTTATGTTATTTTCTCTTATATTTTGGCCAGTCGTTACAATAGTATAAGAAAGTAGAAAATATGATAGCATTAGCAGCTATAAAAGTGATTTGGCCGTGACTTCTTTGAGCAGGCTCCTTATCATGCTAAATGGAAATTTTTCATCAAGCCCAAGTATATTCTATGTTCATATATATGTTTAGTAACTACTTTTATAAAAATATATTATTTTAATATCGTATTCGTATAAAAAATACACTTTTTTTCTTCATTTATTGATTTGGTGAATTCGAATTATTTGAATTTGCGCGCTGGCAATAGAGCGCCCAGACCTTTAACTAGCATAAACATTTGCCGTCGACTATACATCTATATATGATTATTAGAAAAGAACCTATATCATCATTCAATCGAAGATGAGTGGAACCATGCACTCAATAACGAATAAAAATTGATCGTACCTCAGTGGGCCACTATGGTCAAGGCTTTCAATTTTCAAAAATAAAACCTGCATTCGAAGAATAGTAATTAGTAATCGGTAAAGCTTGTTTATTTAACAAACAGTGCTCGCCTCGACGAGATTTCGGTTGGCTGGAATATACCTTCCCTCTCTTCGGGCGAGAGAACTTTTGAAGGCAAAATGGGACAACACTGCGAGATAACTACTCACAGCGCGTACAGTCTAGGTTTGCAAATGGACTATTCATCAGCTCCCTTCCGAGAAGGGACCGGTTGTATTGCGAGGTTGTATTGAGTTGTAACTTGTTATACAACAAGTTAGGAGGGACGGATATTACTCATTAATGATTCACTATGTTCTCCTACTATTCAACGGACACAAATACATATTCATGAAATATAAGTAGTTCCAAATAACAAAAAAAGGAATAAATGATGTACATATCGCTTTCACTCGAGTAATTACCTCGAAGCTACGTTCCGAATAGAAACTGACGCTCAAGAAATTAAACGCAATATCAATTCAACAAGTTTCGTATTACAGCGGATGGGCAGTGCCACGAAAAGCAGAATTACTGTTTTATAATAATTTGAGAACAATTCAGAGTAGAATGTGATCAAGAGGTTTTCTAATAGTCAAAGCATGATAATGCGTTCCTAGAGCAACCATTCTGGACTGAAAAATTTGCACTCGTCTTGAAACCAGTACCGTTTTAGACGATATGTTTTGCCCAATTCAAATACTAGGGTGTTTACGCGCCGCCGCTTGAAAATTGAACACACCGTTCAGATTCTATTCGAG
>JAQGAV010001349.1:0-21495 GCA_034691345.1 Phasmarhabditis papillosa
AAAGGTTATTTTTACAGAGAATGGAAGTAGCATCTGTTTGCACGCTTATGGGTTAGCCTAGGAAGGGAATTTGGGTCAGAAAAATGCCTGGCCTTTAATTTTTCCACTCTTAGTTATCCTATAAATGATGGCGAAATAATAAATTTAAGTTTTTAAGTTTTCTAAGAGTAAGGAAGGTAGGAACATACTCAATAACGAAAACTAATCTAATAAAATGTTTTAAGTAAAGTATCTAACCTATTATAAATACATTGATTCTTCTCTACACATTCGATCAACCGAAGCTCGAATAAATCATCGGCCGATGAAGGAAATTGACCCGCCTAAATGAATATTATTAATATTATTAATATTATTATAATTATAGTTTATCCTATAAGTTATAGGATTTTAATGTTAGTGGTTAATTGCAAGCGACTGGCGAGAAGCGAGAGGCGAACAAGTACAAAAATATAGGGAGAGGAATTAATAAGGAATCAATGGATTGAGAACTTTTAAAGTGATATTGGTATAGTCCATAACAAAAATGGACTTGTCTCTGCGGTCTTTTGTTTGTTATAGACTATATTGTTTTATAGGATAGGTTAGATGAATTCTTCTATTAACCGTATACGACATCTCACACAAAGATTACCATTTAGGTTAAAAATCGTACTTCTTAACTACAGTAACCCTCTAACCTGCGTATCTATGTCCACTTCTTCCTTAACATTGTGCAGTGTGTCTTCGGTTTGTTCAACGTCGATGGGACGGTCTTCACCATCTGACATAGCAAGCCTAAAATAAAACGACTCTCTTTATTCACTTTTATATATATTAACAAGAATCTGTGACAATTTACAATTTTTCCATATATACTATAATTGTTTATAAGTTTTGATTAATCTATTAAATATTCAAGAAATAAAGTTAAGACACTTATATTTCAAAATTTCTGATTATTTTTGCAAAAAGATAACATATGTTTGTACCAAAAGGATCGTTATAATTCCTAACAATAGTTCTGCAACAGCTTTCCTTAAGTTTACCGTATTATTTCGCTCATAACCATAAATATTTTCCTATTAATATTATTTGTGGGTGGTTTTCTTTGTTTTTTGTTTCATTCTCTCTTTTTGTTTATTTTTCAACTGAACAGCCAACTATTTATATTGATTTTTTGCGTCGACGTTCCAAACTTCAAATTGCTCGTTTTCGCGCGCTTTTTCTTTGTACCACTCGCAACACACACGCAACACTAATGAATAAGGAATATTTAAGATACGAAATATACGAAATAAAACGAATTTGTAATCGAAAACTATAATTTATATATTGATTCTAAACGTTCAAGTGTATTTATAATATTATAAAGTTTAGTTTTTGGATAATTGTAGAGGTTTAGGTATGTGACACTGTTAAACTGAAATGCAATGCTCAATGTTTAAAGTTTAACAAATAAAATTATATATTATGAATAACTTTTCTTCCGATATAACAATAAACTTTATCTTAAATAATCATGTACATTGATAGATAAAACAATTAGGAATGCTCTTCTAATTACAAAATTCAGGCCTAAAGTTATTGTCCATCGCAAAAGTTCCTTTTTGAGAATTCCGACCTACGTATGTCTACGTGTGCATTCGCATCGAACTTGCCACCGGCAAATTTAAAAAAGAAAAATGCGGGAAAATGAGAAAACAAACAAAACACTGCTGTTGTGCAGTAAAATCGTTACGTCAAAAACCCGTTTCAACCGGGTTTTCTATAAAAAATTCAATAGAAAAGTCAATCAAGATAAAAATATAGCGTATTAAACGAGTAATATGCTGCGTAAGCATAATAAAACACTGTTAGAAACAATAAAAACGTAATTCCCTTACCTTTTGGGTAGAATTTTTGCAGTTTCCTAGTGGGGGGCCGTGCCTTTGTGCGGTATTAGTCCGTCGTTTGGTTTGGTATTGCGTGGTTCAGGCCCCGTGCGACGACGGCAAGCCTCCCCAGCTAGCCGATAGAGAATGCGTTACGCCAGTCGACGCTCTAGCCGCCTGCGTCTCTCCGCAGTATTGATTTTATGTTGCCAGTCCGCTGCCAATAGGGCTGCCAACAAACAGCTGGACCCGCAACTGCACTGCGTTTACAAGAATTGATTATTGCGCAGCCCACCCAAGACGTCGGCGGTGTTGAAAAAGAGCGCGGTGTTAGTTGCAGGAGAAATACGCATAAAGACGTCACGCCCCTCAGACTAAATAATGATACTGAGAGTATATGGATGTATGTAATGGAATTAAGGAATAATAGAAAAAGGAAAGGTCTGGATTGAAATATCGGGAGAAGTTATCTGACTTTTAGTATTTTCGATCATATTTATTCCGGTTACGAAGAACGTGGAAACCTTTAAGCTAAATATTATTGAACAGTTTTGTAGATGACATATTACAAAGGTTAATTTATCTTTGTAAATTGTTAAAGGTTGTAAAAAAAGCTGATAAAATGGTACGTTTCCACTGAATTCTTAGCCAGCTTTAACCTATCGACAGAGAGAGAGCTCTACGACAAACTGAAGTTATAATCTTCGTTCTTTCCTTTCAGATGCCATATTTACGAAGGCACCATATCGCACCCTGGGTTGCCTAGTTCGCACTCTGATCATTCATTCGGGGAACGAAATGATAAGCGCCGTACCCTGTCAGGGCGCACCCTTGGGTCTTCGTGAATACGACCATAAGGGTGAGAATTTGCGGCCGCAAATATGAAAAGCCGCCCACCCCATATTTTCCTTACTAATAAACATATTACAGTAACCCTCTGGTACTGCATTCTTCGTTTCGAGACCCTCCTGTGGGTTAAGATTGCAATCTTGCAGTTACAGCAAAGAGCGCTCTCCGCGTACATTGGTTCCAGAGTATTAACAGACTACAAACATCACAGAGTAATGTAGGAAACTATAAAAACGATCATTTATTGTACTAAAACTAAAATTTGTTGAATCGCTGTGTTTGAAAGAATAGTTCGATCCAAGGGTATGAAAAGGTGGGCCCGGGCAGGCCCGGCTAGCCTTATTAGTAGTCTGGTTCGGAAGTTTCGATGGAAGCAGTTCAGGAAAGTTGGTTACTCGAAGTCAAAGTAGATGTTATTATATCCTCTTAATATGGTTCCTTTTCCTAGTTTCGATTTTCGTCACTATGTTTTCCCTAAAAAAAGAAAGAAAACATATTATTTATCGATTTTTCTCTTTGTTATGCTCTTTTTCATGCAATCAGCTGCTATTTTTTGTTTTTATTTTGCAATTGGATACTTTGGTCATTTTGTGAAGAGAAAAGAAAGAACGGTGTGTCGCGTCAGACTTGAAAGATTTCGGTTTTCTAAGAAAATTGTTTATCGAATAATAGATTTAAGTAAGAATAAATTAGTTGATCCGTTTTCTGCAGCTATATTGTACTGACTTATAGCACATTATTCGGATATAACCAGCATTAAATCAAAGTTTCCGTAGAGTTTGAGCAACTTTAATTCCAATAAGGTTAAGAACTAGTATTTTGCTGGGATATTTGGCACTAACTGTTCACTTGCTATTATATTCCTTCCCAGAGGTGGTATCCGGCCGGGTCGGTCGGTAACCAGCTCAGTTCCTTCCCACCCGTTACTGCGCCAGTAATATAGTCTATCCCAAGACCTAGGCTTCCAGCGCGGTATCGCGAGCGGGGCGCTGTGTTATACAAAATGAATGTACTTTTGGAGAAAACGCACCACGTCGACCGAATTAACCTTCATTTGTATAACACTGCGCCCCTCATGTGTTACCGCTCTGGAAACCTAGGTCTTGAGATAGACTATACATTCATTTCTATATAACACATTCTCCCTACAGAGTACTGTTGTATACCTTTGTTTCTTTGTCAGTTAATTAAAATATAACTTTCTTTAATAATAATAATATTAATTGTTTAATAACTTTATTCTACAAATGCTTAAATACAACTTAAATTAAATAAAACTCTGTTTATTAGAAATTCCTCGCAATATTGCTGTTAACATACAAAAAAGAGATTCTGAAGTGAGATCAATTTGTGGCAAGTTGATAAATAAATAAATATAAATATAATAATAATAATAATAATAAATAGTAATAAATAATAATTTTACAAAAACTGCAAACTATACTGATAAGGCAAACCAAATAGCTTAAAAGACAACTTCTAATGCGCAACTTATAGTTAAATGGTGTGGTTACAAAGTATATTTATTAATAGAGTGGGCGTGGCTTTGCTTTCAATAAGCTTTAGTTGAGAGTTGTTTTAATAGTTTTAGGTATAAACAAATGTTAAAAGAATAATATAAGTGACATTTTAATTACACGAAGAATACATAATTAATTATAGATCATTTAATATCCATAATTCTTCATATCAATTTGAATAATTGGCATTTTTGGCTTAATTTCTTCTTCATCGGAAGATGAGTCGTAACCGCCAGGAGGACCGTCCGGAACTTCTATTCGGTATCTGAAAAGGGTTACTGTAAAGAGTGTTAAAAAACTTCAAGCTTCATTTTGTAACACTTTAACTTCAAAGTTTGCTATAGTCCATAACAAAAAAAAGACTGTATTGAGCGGTGTTGTGAAAGGTTTGTAAAATCGCCCGTTCTGTGGCAAAATTAAACTTCCATTATATGGTTGGTTGCGCAATTTTTTGTTTGTTGTCGGAAAAATATTATTTATAGTTTTGTATTGTATCATATTCAGAAAAAGACAAATACGCGATTGCGGAAGCCTATGTATACCACCGCGCTCTGTTGTTTTTGGTTTGGTATAGACTATGAAAACGCAATTTTCTCATAGAACCGTATTATAACCTTTTTAGTCTTTGAAAACAGTATTATAACAATAGCTTGTCATAGAAGTTAGGTAATATGGGCCTTATTTACAAACATAAGTTTTGTGAAAATTTTTTTCATTATGAATAAAAGTCAAGTCTTTGTAATAAACGAATTATAACGGGTTAATTCATAATAACAGATGTAAAAGATGTTCTTTTATTATACCCTTACCAGACCATCAAACCTCGGCCCGGTAAAAATCATTAAATAAACAATAAAAAAAATTTTAGTCATAGACTATCTTTTCGTTCGTCCATTACCATAAAGTTCATTTAAATCTCTATTTTGATTGCTCTTTTACCCACATATTGGGTCCGGCCCTGCCCGGCCCGGAGGGTCTGACCCTTACTAACCCATCATGAACTTCTGCTATTTCATTTGGCTGAAACTGTGGTTGATGCATCTCCGGTATAGTATTCATAGCTAATTCTGGATTTGTTGTCGGATCCATAGTGTCTACATCCAGGTCAGCACACTGGACATAGTCGACTTCAACCTGAGATATAAAACTATATTTATTTACTAGTAAAGTCAGGTTGTTTATACATAATAATAAGAAGTACGACTTAAAAGCCAAGGAAAGAACTTCTTAAAGCTCAGCTCCGACCAGATTAGTGTTGTAATATTGTGTCTGACTATGAGTAAGGTAGTGCGAAATCAAGTTTGCAATCTGTTGATACCTCGCGCATAGAGTGCCAGCAGGCGCAGTTTAAAAAATAACGAAATGCGCAGAATACACGGCCTTATTACTTTTGAATCGGCCTATAGCGTTATTTAACGTTATTGTTTTTCTCACCTTATATTGGCACTTTGCCACATATCTAACAAACTTCTCTACACGATCTGAGTCTTCATGTTGTTCAACAGAAACAGAACGAACTACTGTATTAGATACAGTAGCCAAAGGCATTGTAAAGTCAACCTAAATAAATAAATATATTTAAGTTATTATTATGTAATAACTTATTTAAATATATAAATACAATATTTAAATGTGACTTTAGTAATAAAGAACTTACTTCGCACAATGGTAAAAAGGTCTCCGGCATCAAATCAAATGATGAGAGCTCGAAACGACATCTAAATAACCTTGTGAATTATTATTATTATTATTAAATATATATATACATGATCATTTATAATCCTAATACCAACTCCATAAACAGTCAAACTAGAACAGAAAAAAACAACACAGTTCCCAACAGGGCTGCACAAAATCGGACCAGGACGGTTTTGGGAGTTTTTAAGGTCAAACAATGCACTTTCTTCATTATTTTTATCAATACAATACATTCGAGCTTGTCCGGGCAGGTGTCCGGCTTGCGTCGCGCAGGTCTGTGGCCGTAGTATAGATCGCCCGGGTGGCTGCCCGAGCAGTTGATAATTGTTGCCCGGGCAGGCTAAAAACTGCCCGGGCACCACCCGGGAGTTTCTGTACTAAGGCCACTGGTTCCGAAGCCCTTCATATTTTAATAGAACTAATGATAACCTTAGCAAATGTGCTTTATAAGCAGCATGATGTTTCTCAGGTAATCTTGGTATTCTCCATACAAGACTTCTATATACATGTTCATATTTAGCCTCGCCTATAGCAACTTCTATTAGGTTAGCATCGTTAGACTGTACTGCACCCAAAAGACGATCTTTTAAATTCTAAATAAAGAAATAAAATAAATAATAAAAGTAGACAAAACTACCTTAACCTTTCCGGGCCGCAACTTCTTTGAATGTACGGAACCGACGCCCCAATGGCGTTCTTCTCTGAAAATAACAGTTGTACTCAGCGCCAAAAGTAATAATGGAGTGTAAGGAACTCAATGCTCGTTTGCGCCCCTTTTGCGAGCACCGCGCCAGCATCTGGCGGCTACTCTCCGTTCCATATTGTACTTTGCAAGTATGCGCGTGCAATTTGCGAGCTGCGGTGTTAAAAATCGTAAAAATACTCAATCGACACTCCATTATTACTCTCGGCGATGACTATAGCGCTGTATAGTTTTGTTGTTTATTAAAGGTCTAGAAGTTTGTGGAACGTGAAAACGGTTTTGGTTCCGATTTTTATCCAACAGTACGGTTTTACCGAGTAAAAAGCCATTTAATTTATTATCTTATTGTTAGGTCTGCAGTAAAGTTTTTAAAAGAGAAAAATTTTCTTTTCCCCAAAATATTTCATTTTTCACATTCACAATAGCTGTATTTTAGATAATTCAATAGTTCGTAGAAGCAAAAATCTCTTTCCAACTAGAGGCTGAGATGCTAGAATTCAGAATCTCATGAAACAACTTTCCATAGAAAGCTTTTACTTCTATAAAATAAGGTTTCTATATAAGGAACTATTTAACAATAAAGAATCAGATTCTTAGATATTTAAAGATGAGCGACTGTGATGAAGACGAAGAAGTAGGAATAAAACCAGTAAGTTAATAATATTAATAAATATATTAATATTAATAAATATATTTATATTTATATTTAGGGAACTGTCATCGATTCTGCTAAGAACAAATTCGTAGTGATAAAATTACTCGGTGAAGGAGGTTTTGGAGCTGTTTATAAGTAAGTCAAAAAGATTCAACTGTGAAATGAGCAATCAATTATGGGCGACTTGGTGACTATGGACCGTCACGGATCTATAAACAGGCCGTGCAGGTCCTGTTTATAGACTAGAAACTAGCTGCAGTCCTACCAGCTTAAATCCAATGATATCCCCATTATGACATGATATGACAATTTTGTGACTCAAAGTAACTCGAAATCATATTGATTTGCATCAATTTTAAGAGAAAATCAATCCCAGAATAGAAAATACCCCGTTTTATTGTACTTTTTTTTATTTACTTCCAAACTTTGAAAACCTCCAAATAATTCTGTTTTTGGTGAATTTCAAAAGGAAAAACAAGAACTTTTTTGACTTGAAACAGAAAAAAAAGATGCCGTCCCTATTTGTCTGTCCAACAGGGACGGCATCGGTCGGTTGGTTAAATCTTAAAGAACAAATATATATACTTAAATTAACTAATTGTAGAGTTAATTTGGAATCGGACAAAGACAAGATGTATGCAATGAAAGTTGAGAAGAAAGTGGAAAAAAGAAAACATTCTAAACTAAAAATGGAGGTATTAATAAATATATTTAATGTATTATTATTATTAAAGTTAATTTAGATTGCAATTCTAAAGTTGGTCTCCTCAGAGCGCAAACAATCTCATTTCACAAAGATTATGGACAGAGGCAAAAAAGAAAACTATTTTTTTCTTGTGATGCAATTAGTAGGAAAAAGTCTGTCTGATTTAAAGCAGAGCCGACCGCAAAAGGTTAGAAAAAATATTATTAATTGAAGAGTCGGATGCCTAAAAATGTTTGTTTATTCATTTTACGAAAGACGAGATCACATTTATTTGGAGCGAAGAAGTGAGACGAGGGAACCATATGAAGTGGGACTTCATAGCACAGCATCTCACTTCCTATGATTATGGTTCCCTCGTCTCATTTCTTGCCCTAGAAATAATTCTGAAACAAATTTGGCCGGGCCGAGCCCATTCCCCCAAAAAGGAAAGGTTTTACAATTTGTACGAGTGGTGTGCCCATTTTGGCCACGGATGGCGAGCCGATCCGCCCATCACTAGTCTGCAATATGTATCAAAACTCTACTAGAAGTTCCGATTGTGATCCGAAACAGAAGTCAGAAAAAGCGGTCTCCTTCAGTTTTTAATGAAAATCTAGCTAAATAACAATTTTTATACTTTACAGGTTCTTTCAACAGTGTGTGGTCTAAGCGCTTCTAAACAATGTTTGGAGGCTTGCCAAGATCTGCATAAATATGGATTTATACATAGAGATTTAAAGCCAGCCAACTATGCCTGTGGATTAGGAACAGAATTAAGACTGGTAATAAAAAGAATGTAAAAATAATATTATTATTATTTATTACATTATTATTATTATTATTATTATTATTATTATTATTATTAAGTAATTACAGATTTACATTCTCGACTTTGGTATTGCTAGAAAGATTCTAAATGAGAAAGGAGAACTAAAGACACCGCGATCAATTGTACTCTTTAAGGTATATATTATTATTATTATTATTATTATTAATTATATTATTTATATTTAAAGGGAACTCTTAAATTTGCTCCACTTGCTTGTCACAAAAAACAAGAGTTAGGCCCCAAAGACGACTGCGAATCGTGGTTTTATTTGTTAATCGACCTTATACTGCCAACAGGTAAGAATATCATTTATAGTAAAACGGACAGTCTTTTGGGAGAAATAGGTTTCCAGATCAGTTGTGTTATAGAAAATGAATTGACAATCGGTTTATTAGGCTTTCATAAAAAGTACATTCATTTTCTTAGAACACCGCGTCCCTTCATACTATTCCGCTTGTAACCTATTTATCTTATAGTCGGCGGACCAATCGCTTGCAGCTGAAGGAGCATAGATTTGCTCTAATTGCAATAATACTCTCTATTAAATTTGCAGTTCGTACCGTAACCCTTTGCAGTTCGCACCGTAACCCTTTGCAGTTCGTACCGTAACCCTTTGCAGTTCGCACCGTAACCCTTTGCAGTTCGTACCGTAACCCCTTGCAAGCGATTAGTCCACCGACTATGACAGACTATAATCAAAGAAACAAATTTCCAGTAAAACATCCACAGTGCAAATGCTTTTTTAAGTTTTAAGTGATGTTTCACCTTTTTAAAGAAATGAAACTCTCTAAAAATGGATAAAGAGCTAATTTTAGGTCTTTTATGGAAGAAATTGGCGGATAAAGCAGAAGTTTTCCGTTTAAAAGAAGAAAGTCGAAAAGGAAAACGAGATCTTTTCTTGTTAGATCTTAAATGTAAAGTAGAAATGAGTAAACTATTAGATTATATAGACTCACTACAATATCACGATAGATTCGACTACGAATACGCTTATAAAATATTAGCTGAGGTGAGTAAAGGGATTCTGAAGCAGAATTAGTTCAGATGGCCGCATCTGAATTCATCACAAGCACGGTACCTTCCGGTAGTTTTTGTTGGTGTTGGGTTAAGGGTAATCTGCTATAGTCTGGTTTTCTGGGCAAAAACGCAACAATTGCTAGTATTGGGCCAGTTTGGGCCGGTTTGCAGATTAGCTGTCTACTGTTACGGTAAAGAACTCTAGACTGGGCTGCAACAAAGGTTTTTATGTTGAAAATAGAGAAGAAATCTAGTTTTCAACCAATCTTAACATAATTTATTTTAGGCTGCAACAGTGTGTGGAGGTTCTCTATCGGATCCCTACGATTGGGAATAAAAATAGATATATTAATACAGTACTTGCAAATAGTTCTAATAAATATTCACATCATTATGTTTTATTTTATTTTAATACAAGAAGAAAAGGTAGCAAAAACTACTCTTCTTTCCCGTCTGCTTTTGCTCGACAAATTCTCATTTTAAGAAGAAAGTTTAAAATGGATTTCAAAATCCATGACGATAAAAGATGAAAAAAAAACATTAGTCTATCCACAACCAAAATACCGTAATACCATTCTCCACCACTTACAAATAACCCTTTGTACCCACCTAAACAAATAAATCCATGCTTCCGGAATAGGGAATCTAATTGCAATATCTTCACAAGGAATCTGTCTTCTTGTACTTTCACCACCGCGATTCTTCTCTATTTGGGCTGCAGCCATCACTTCCAGACGAATTTCTACCTTAGAACCAGCTATTTTCATTATAGAAGTAACATTTAACGCCTTTTCACGATTCTTAGGGGGACGAACACGGAAACGCATTATCTAAATAAAATACATTATTATTAATATTATTAATAATAATAGTATTATTATTGTTATTATTATTAATATTATTACTATGCGATATTTTATAAATATAACGATATATGGAACTTTATCGTAATGTGAAAGTAGTCGGATTAAAAGGTTACATCCGAAAATCTTAGTAAAATACATTACACAGTCTTAATATGAATCGATAGCTTGGTTTCCAGGGCAGGGAACAGAGTAATTTATAAAAATAATGGAAAATTAGCGCATTTGGAACCTTTTCTTCAAAAGTTTATTTATATTCATCTAACAGTAGCTTCAGTCAGAGGTAGTTATCCGGCCGGCCCGGCCGGGGTTTCGGAACTTCAAGACTGGCCGGGAAGGCCTTGCCGGGTTAGGCCGGGCTCTCCAGCTTGTTTACACCCTGAGGTAGTTATCCAGCCCGCCAGGAGACAAGATTTCAAAATGTCAGGCCGGACCGGTAACGAGCTCTTGCTACAGTGAACCACCCAGGATGCTGCTTTTGACAGTTATCTCTCGTAAAAGACTACATCACTTTCATTATGTTTGGTTGAAAAAAAAAGTTGGCAAATCGCATTAATAAATGAGACTCTTTAAGAGTTAAGAATATAAATTAATATTACTAAAACCACTTTGTTTTCTGTAAAATATTATTTTCTTAACTATTTTCTAACCTCAAAGAAACATCCATCTGGCGGACTTAGCTTAATAACTTGTTCTTCATCAAATGTCTTTTGTTCCACAGTCGAATGGAATTCTAAGTTCTCAAAACGGATCCAACGTTCCGTATACATAGGAAGAATATCTTTTCTACGAACAATCTCCTGTAATAAAGGGTATTTTAGAATATAATATTTTATTTTTAATCTAAATGATAGTTATATGAAAATAAGTACATAGCGGGTTCTTTAGCCTAGAGGTTAGAGCTGCGGTCTCTGAATCCGCGAGGATTTGAGGCTCTGGGTTCGCCCCCTTAGCTGCAGAAGGCTTGGGAAACCAGCAGCTTATTTATCCCATGTTTCGTGCCGCCCGAAGACTGAATGTTAGAAAGCAGCCGTCTTTGCACAGAAGATTCAGGAAAGAATGGCCGAAACCCTGCCTCGAAGAAATCTACCATTATTGTGATACGAGTACAGGAAAATAAGCACTTTTTCAAATATTATTTATACAGTATATTTATTCCTAAATTTCTTACTTTTCCCTGTCTTCTTCTATCATTTAATCCTATTTCCAAATATGGACTTCCTGTTAAAAATGCCAGACAAAAAAGTCTAACACGGGCTTTCTGATCTGATAAAATACCCATTTTGTCCACATAGGCAGAGTATTCATCGTAACAATGAACCTGAACCTCGTCCTGAAAATAAAAAATATTAATAATAATTGTTAGAACCATCATTTATAATAGTTAAACATTTGTTTTTTTGGTTTCGATTAAAACTCCTGGAGGTCGATTCTTCCAATATCAAAATCCCAAAGTTCCTTCTTAGATTTGCTTCTTAGGTATTCTGGTCCACCGGATACCTGCAATTTTACCAGCGGATACCGTAACCCTAGCCGGTATTTGCAGGTATCCACTGGGAAGCCGCAAGTAACCTAATAATACCAACGGTAATTACAGGTATCCAGCGGTATTTGCAGGTATACGGCAGTAAGGCTGGTATCCGGCGGTATTAGCAGGTATCGGGTCGACCAGAGTATTATTTATATATTTTAAATAAGTGTGTTTTGCCCTTTACCTACCTGTTTATAAACTGGTTTTGTTTCCCTTCTAGCTGGACATCTAAATAGAATATCTTCCATTGAATTAACAAAAGATTGTAATTCTCCCGCTTCTAATGATCCTATTTTAAGGAGTACATTACATTGTGCGGAGTGTTCTAAAGGCAGTCCATATTTTGTTATATGACCTTCTACCAAACGGGATATCTGACCTAAATAAATAAGTTTAATATTATAACATGGATTGATGAGAAGAGAATTTGTTGTTTGTGGATTTTAAATATTAAAGTTATTTTAAATACAAGTTTGTACGAATACCGATATATAGTCAGCGCCGACAGTAATATTGGAGTGTCACTTGCTTATTTTTAGGATTTTTACCACCGCACCTGCAGGCAAATTGCACGCGCGTACTTGCAAAGTACAATTTTGAACGGAGAGTAGCCGCCAGATGCTGGCGCACTGCTCGCAAAAGGGGCTCAGACGAGCGTTTCATTCTTTACACTCCATCATTACTCTTGGCGCTGACTATAACAATTGTGCTAGTTTTCTAGCACCTCGCGCTGCTTTGATATCCCGCTCTCTATTGCTAAGGTAGATTGCACATCCACGTCATCATTTTGTGAGGTTTTGTTGTATTGCAGTGATTTGTTTATTGTGGTTATAAGTGTGTATTTTATATTATTGTGTAATAAACTTGGTGTGGCTTATTTGTGATTATCTTTGTGTATCCTAGTGAAAGGGCAACGTATTGGTGTACATTATTTGGTACAACAATGTTTCGTCTGCCTTTTACAATTAACACAAATAACAATCTTATATTCTAGAAACTAGAATAACCTTATGATTGTGCGATCTTGAAATATAGTAAGGTTACCTTAATTTCAATTAAATTTGCTTTTTACTACAAAATATCCCAAAATGTGATTTGATCTGAGGGCTGGAGCAAGGTGAGAAATTAGCGGACCGGCCTGAAATAGGGCCGCAAATTTGAAATGTCAGCCCGGCCAATCCGTTTTCCACCCCTTAATTGGGCTCCTACTATCTTATTTAGACTAAAATGAACTTACTCATCTCGGTTGAACGTACGACTACCACCTGCTCTTCTTTGTATGTTTGAGAATGAAGGGATTCTGAAAACAAGAATACGTAATTGTGATTAGAGCTGCGGTCTCTGAATCCGTGAGGATCTGAGGCTGTGGGTTCGACTCCTCGTATCTGCAGAAGGCTTGGGAAACCAGCAGCTTATTTATCCCATGTTTCGTGCCCCATAAGACTGAATGTTAGAAAGGAGCCGTCAATGCTCAGAAGATTCCGGAATGAATGGCCAAAACCCTGTGCCGCAGAAATCTACCATTATTGTGATACAGGAAATAATATACTAAATTCTACTTAAAAATAAGTAATTACGAAAATGCAGCCGATGTAAATCGTATATCTTTCTAAATAACCTTTGTGGAATACATTTGGGTATTGGAAAACATGAATTATTCTTACAGGTTCCTTCTACATAAATACATTTTGCAGTATTATGACAGCCTAGCATCTCACAAGTATCTTCTGAAATGTTGTACATTTATTATTTTTACTCTTTTTAAGAAGTTTTAACCTGAATATATATATGAATGTATAATAATACAAATGGAAAGTTCTTAAAAAGAATTTTTTGATTGTACTGTACCACGGCTCGCGGCGACCTCAGCCAAAGGACAGAGCAAATTCAGATTGTTAAATCCTGATGCACAAAACCTGGCTTATTTTGTTAAATAAAGTTTTGTACAATATATATCAATATAAAGAGCTTGTCGAAATTTATGCGACTGAGTTTTTTCGAACAATTTCATTCATTGATTTTCATAAACGAACACCTGTAATATTTTAAAAACGACACAGTCCTCTATTTCGTTTGACCGCCTTGGTGCGTACACCCTTGGATGAATAGATAATTATAGTACTTACCTGGATTAACAGGTATACAGATTGGCAATGGTCCCAGATTTGGACAATTTTTCTTCAGACAAACTAAGTTTCTCATAATGCAAACCGAACCTCCGGTACATTTAATTTCATCGCATGAACGCCAGTCTCAAAATATAATAAATAATTACGGTAGTATTTTAGTTACTACACGATTATAGTTGTTTGCAGTGGTACGTGAATCGACGAGACGAAGCTGTTAAGCTGATCTGGCCTGTCCTGACCTCATATTTTCCAGGTTTCAAAGGCCAGGCCAGCTTGTCTTGGCTTACTTATCTTACCGATTTTTAAAGCTTACTTATGCACCTAAAACAGAATATTGGAAAGGAGCCGTCTCTGCTCACAACCTTTGCTTATATTAAAATAGTAATTTGTGCTGATTTTATAGTCTGATTCAAGATGAAAAATGGAGTGTTACTTGCGTATTTTAAGGAAATTTTGCGTATATTTTCGGTTTTCGAATACTTTCAGAGACATTTTTAATGAGATTCTTTTTTAACACTCCATTATTACTCTCGAATCAGACTATAGTAATTTGTGTTGCTTTTACTCGGTTATTCGAGATGCAAATCTACGATTCGGATTCAACCAACCTTCAGTTTCAGCAGATACAGTCAAAATGAATACAATATAAATATAAAGAATGCAAATCTAAAATAGGTTCTATAACTTATTAATATAATATAGAATACCTTTAACATTTTAAGTTAGTTGATAGATCGAACTATCTCTTATGGAATATCTTTTAGCTTAATATTATCATTTAACTGAGATGTTAAGTAGGTTATGTTGATTAATTAGTTTTTAGAAAAGATGTTTGATGTTAAATGACGTTGTGTTTAGATACTTCACAAAGACAAGTTTACTATGATCTACAAAATATATATCAGAATTTGGAATGTTTTTTGCTACAATAGTCTACAACAAACAAAAGACCAGGGCTGGGAATTTCACGGGCCGGGCCGAAAATTTGGAAAGTCGGCCCTTGCAGGGATAATTTTATAAAAAAATCGACTGATTTAGGAGAATATTTTGATATATAGTATCAAAAAACATCAATAGATAAATCTTATTGCATTTTTTATTGTTAGTGCCAGAAAATAGAACTGAAAACTAACTTTTTTGAAGAATATCCGCTAAAAATATAAGCTGGACTAGGGCCGGCCGGGCCGTCCTTTTCCCAGCCCTGCAAACAGATCACGTAAGTTAAAACAATATAGTCTATAACAAACAAAAGACCTCAGAGCGCGGTGGAATGCATAGGCTTCCGCAATTGCGTATTTGTCTTTTTCTGGACAAAAAAAACTAGTACAATAATATTTTTCTGACAACAAACAAAGAATTGGGCATCGAACCATAGAATGGAAGTTTAATTTTTCGCACTGCAGTCTTATTTGGGTTGTAACTGCTTGTGATGTGAATACTTCCCTTGGTCCTTCATATATTCACTTTTTAGTGAATTTCTATTCAAAAATTTTTGACGCCTTCAGATTAGACTAATTCACCACGGTTTAGTAAGTCCGCCCTAGTCGCACATATCATCATTAGCGCATCAAATAAATGATGACAAAAGTCGTAAAGAAAAAAGGAAACCAAAGAGGACATATCTGACTGCAGCGTATATCGGATGGGAAAAGGACCGAGGCGAGAGAGCGCGCATAGAGCTATAATGTGAGAGAGTGCAGAGACTTCTCTGTCCCGTCATGTTTACATTAAAGGCTCGGTCTACTCAAAAATTGTTTCCAATATTTATTGTTTTATTCTAGAGTTAGTCAAAATGAATTGAAATATGAAAATCGAATTTTAATACATCAATTTTGAATAAAGTTATAAGCATTGCAAAATTCTGAAAATGGGCTTAGGGCATCGATGCCCCAATCCCGCCCACTTTCAGCAGTTTGCAATGCTCAAATTGTTGTTATGCTTTGTTCAAAATTGATGTATTTAAATTCGATTTTTATAGTTTAATTGCATTTGTCTGGGTCCCGCACCGATGTCTACCGTATCGCGCACAATTTGGGACGCACAATTTGTGCGCTATTGATGCACGCAGGCCTACTTTCGGCACACGTCTGGTGATATGTTTAACTCGTCTTATGATTAACTTATGTTTATGTTGTTGCGTTCGGTATCCCCGCCATAGATTGTTTTCAGAGGTTGTTATCCGGCCGGCCCGCCCCGGTCCGGCCTGGGTTTCAAATTTCAGGCCGGGCTGGGCCGATAATGGCAAATTTATTCAAACATCAGAAATATCAAAGATTTTAGAGTGTGAAGAGACAAAAAACGAGTAGGAAGGCGAATATTTAATGGTTTTAAAGGGATTTCAGTAATTTACAAACTTTTTGTTGTTCAGCTTATCTCTTTTCAAGTCATTCCGGATTAATATAGTCCAGAACAATCGGTCTTTTGTTTGTTATTAACTATACCGTAGAAAACTTTATAAAAATAGAGGCAACCTTTTCTATACTATTGTAGATTTGGTTTTCTAATATAAGTTAATAAGTTAGAAACGTTGTTTAACTTTATTTTGGCTTAAGTACATTAATATTCTCTATAACCATGTGAGCGGGTGCTTTAGCCTAGCGTCTAGAGCAGCGGTATCTCAATCCGCGAGGGTTTGAGGCTGTGGGTTCGACTTCCCGTAGCTGCAGAAGGCTTTGGAAACCAGCAGCTTACTAATCCCATGGTTCGTGCACCCGAAGACTGAATGTTAGAAAGGAGCCGTCTCTGCTCGAAGATTTCGTAATGAATGGCCGAAACACTGTCTCGAAGAAATCTACTATTATTGTGATACGAGTGATACAGGAAATAAAATACTTTATATACTTTCATTAACTGTATACCATTTTAACAAGGTCTATAACAATATGAACGATTTATTTTTCGCAGGAAACATATTTATTGATTTTACGGATTCGTTCTTCCTGGTCGTCGCGCCATATAATAGGAGCCTCTGTTGCTTTTATAGAATGCTGAAATATAAGGTAAGACCCTTTAATAAATAAGTTATACCGGAATAGCAGTAGGGTTTTCCGTAGTAAGCGGAGCAGATGTATCCTTCGCTACAAATATTGTCATCGCAGACTGCGGAATTCGAACTAAAACGAAAAACTTCTTGACTGTACAAGCAACATTTCTAACGCTTCAAAATGTCTTAGTACATTATTGTATCAATTCATTAATTTATTGACCTTTCGGAACGCGAATATATAGTCGGCGGCCAAAGTTTATGCAAGGGTGTACGATACGAACTGCATATTTTACTGGAGTGCGGCCGAGCGATGACGTGCAAAACGGACAAGTCAATTATGTAATGTACAACAGCAAATCTAACTTATTTTTCTAAAACAATTGATTTATTACGCGTTTTAAATCGAACACCAGACCTTTAACTTGCATATCAAAAGTCTTGAACTATTTAGGTGGGAAACATCAGAACTCAATATTTCTTCCTTATTTCCCGAAGAAAGAATTCTTGCAAATTTCTGATCCGCCGCCTCCGCTCCCCTGGTGCTGTGCAATGGAGTCCTGGCTCCCTATGGTCCCTTCGTCTCACTTCATCCTCCAAATATCTGTGATTTCGTGTTTCGTAAAAAAAAAATGAATCAGCAAACAAGTCAACACTTTTTTCCTTTGAAGATAAGCTCAGTTATTATCTTAAAAAATTCAGATCAGCGATGATGCAAAGGACTGTCGTCTGATTGATCCTCGTGGTAGGACCCCGCCCCTCCATTTTCATCCTGGGAGTTCTGCGCAGCTTCTTTCTCTGACGTCATCAATACAGGAAATAAATATAATGATGAAAGAAGTGGATTTAAGAACGGCAATGCAACAACAGTGTAAGTAAGGAATAACAAAAATAGAGTATTTCTAAATTTTGTCAGCGGAGTTTCGGTAAATTTGATTATAGGGACTGGAACACGGTTTTTCACATAACGTCACAAAAGAAAGAGAATTGTCCGTTTATCAAAACGTTATAAGGAAGTATATTATATTCAAATTATTTGCATTCGTGATATTTGGGTTCAAAGATGCGCGCTCACAGTCATTTTGGTTAATTTTTGGCTCGAGTTACTGTAGCTTTGCAGAAGTTAATACTTAACTTTGTGTTGCCGCAGTCCCTTTAAAGTCAGAGCAGCCGCAACGGGCCAACAAACGATGACCCCGGCATGTCTGGTAAATTTTTGGGCCAAGGCTGGGGTCGACATAGTCTGAGGAGAGTGATAGCAGATTGTCAGAAAACGATGCATACCGAAATTGTTTGACCGAACTTCCAGTTATTTAACATGGCTATAGTCGGATTCAAAACGAATAATGGAGTATAGAAAATTAGTTACAAGCCAAATGCAATTGCGTACAAGCAGTTTTGGTTTGAAAATTTTCTACATTCCGCTATTCATTTTGAATCCGACTATATCTTATTCTATCTATTTAGTCTGGTCTCCATTTGCTCGAGGTGGATACTTAGCTCCTTTGTTATTCCATAATGTACATGCATTACAGTCATTAAAACAGATATCTTTACATGTCGACATGATGGTTGACAATATCAAGGTAAATACAAAAACACAGTTATAGTCAGAGTTAAGAGTAATAACGGAGTGTAAAAAAATCGCGGTTTGTCTGAGCCCCTTTTGCGAGCACCGCGCCAGCATCTGGCGGCTACTCTTCTTTCAATATTGTATTTTGCAAGTACGCGCGTGCAATTTGCCTGCAGGTGCGGTGTTAAAAATGCAATATATACGCTAGTGACACTCCATTATTACTCTTGCATTCGACTATATAAACTGAATAATATACCTATTGGTGGCGCATTTGTCACAGCGCATTGCTCATCTTTGGGTCAAGGCTGGTTAATGAGGTTCTTCAGAAGTTCGGCATATATTTTAAACTGAAGGCATCGTAAAATATTACTAAAAGCTAAACAAACTACAATATTATTTTAAAGGACCAAAACGTTGCTTGTCCCACAGAAGATTTAGCGTTTGCTATTCAACAATTGGCCCAGACAAATATACAAACTTTTATTCAGGTAGGTCACTTTTGTTCTTAAATAGTTCTATTTAATTGATTAATAAAAGTTAAATAAAGTTGATAGTTTAAAAAACAAAAAACGGCGCTATTGCCTATTTTTCTGTTGTAACTAGGGTACGGTAGGGTACCCGGTATACCGGAATATCCAAATATAGAAAAAACCTGTATACCGGTACAGAGCTGTTAAACGGGCCGGAAAAGAAAAAAAAACGCGGCGCGTACCATTTTTATTTTCAAGCTCATAACTTTTGAAATAGAGCTCAAACCAGGCTGAATCTTTCTGACAATATAGAACAGGTTTTAATACATATAATTTCCAAAAATTAGCTTGATACATCCAGTAGAACGTTAGTTATTCACTAAAGCTCGAAAAAGCTTGAGCTCGTTTTTGGAAACGAGCCCAAACGCCCAACTCTAGTAGATAGAGCTACAACAATGTACAAATAACTAATTTAAAAGCACTAAAGAATCTCATGCACTAGCCAAAGAAGCCATTCACGGATCCAAAATCACATACTCAAGAATAGTTTCCAAACTAAAAACAGGAATAATGCGAAACAGAATATACGGAAGCAAGAATTTCCAATCAGCTCGGAAAGGTCACCTTATCCCTTTCTCGAATAGATATAAAATGAACAGAAAATGGGTGGATTTGGATTTCAATTTTTTTTTTGGGAATTTGACGGGCTAAAAATTCAAAAAGTCGGCCCGCGCAAGGAGAATTTCTGTGAAAAAATCGACTGATCTAGGTAAATATTTTGATAAATAGTATTCATAAACATAAATAGATAAAGATTATTGCACTATCTATGGTTAATGCCAGAAAATAGCACTGAAAACCAACTTTTTTTGAACAATATTCGCTAAAAAGTGTGAAAAAGACTAGGGCCGGCCGGGCGGGGCCGAAAATTTTAGAAACGGGCCGGCCTTTTCCCAGCCCTGTTCAAAAGTACTTTCATTTTCATGTAATACCGCCTCTCTAAGATAATGATGCACTGCAAACTTTGCAGCTGATATAGTCGGATTCAAAAGTAATAAGGCCGTGTATGCTGCGTATTTCGTCATTTTTAACACTGCGCCTGCTGGCATTCTACGCGCGCGATATCAGCAGAATGCAAACTTGCTTTCACACTGCCTTACTCAGACAAAATATTGCAACACTCGTGCTTATTAACATGGCCGTATTACTTTTGAATCTGACTATACCGCTTTATCAAGGTCCATGCAGGAACTTAAGCGGGAACTGCATAGCAAATCACCTAGGGGCCAGGGCTGAGAATAATACGGGCCGGCCGGGCCGGAAAATTTGAGCTGACGGCCCGTATGAGGAAACTCCACTGATTTAGGTTAATATTTTAATAAATAGTATTCAAAAACATCAATAGGTAAAAATTGTTGCACTCTTTATTGTTAATGCCAACAAATAGCACTGAAAACTAACTTTTTTGAACAAAATCCGCTAAAAATTGTGAAATAGACTAGGGCCGGCCGGGCCCGACTTTTTGGGAAACGGGCCGGCTCCGCCGGCCTTTTCCCCGTCCCGCTACGGGGAAATCGAACCATCGACCTCTAGTTTATGGGGCAAAGCTACTAACCACTGGACTACCGCGCCCCAAAGTTGTTCATTTCAACAAAAGTTCCTTTTTAGATTCGCTCTGTTCAAATACTTCTATGAGTAGTTTACTTAACTACCAACAAGAAACAAAACAAATGTTACAAAAAGCATTAGAACAAATGGAAAATTATAATTATGAGAAGAAATCGGTATGTTATTCATAGTAAAATAACATATATATCAGGAATATAAGTTAACAAGTTATATAGACTGTATTATAGTCAGAGCCCAGAGTAAAACTGAAGTGTCCCTTGCGTATTTATAGGATTTTTAACACCGCAGCTGCAGGCAAATTGCACGCGCGTACTTGCAAAGTACAATATTGAACGCAGAGTAGCCGCCAGATGCTGGCGCGGTGATGGCAAAAGGTGCTCAGACGAGCGTCGTATGTTTTACATCCTTATTCTTGGCGCTGACTATATCATACTGTGATGAAAACTTACTATTCATGCAGACCATGTTTTGATTAGCGTAACAAATAAACAACAAATAATCTTTT
>JAQGAV010001350.1:0-21490 GCA_034691345.1 Phasmarhabditis papillosa
TTGTCTGTTAAGAAGGATCCTCTCATCCATTTTTACCGCTTACTATGAACTCCACTTTAGCAACAGCTCACACACTCCGAAATGTTTCAATAGTTCGGGTAGTTAAAAGTAGTTGTATATTGATCTAGGTAATATCATAAATGTATGTGTTCGACCAATGAGAGTAGTCTTTCTACCTTTTATGAGTTGACATAACCAACCCGCATCATAGTTAAATGCCCAAACCCACATAACCCTAAACCCGTTCATTTGTATTGATTATTCTATCATGAGAGTACAAGGATTTTTCTCTCGGCAAAGTAGTTACTCTTGTATATGTTTGCTTTTAGCTAAGCAAAAACCAATTCATATTTCAGAAATATGATATTACCAGAATATAGTTAGTTACATTATTTGTACTGTACGAATCTTTATATTTTACTTTAGTTTCTAAGTAACTAAGCAAACTGAAAACATAGTTATAACGTTCTTTTATTCTTATAAACATTACATTTAAAGTATTTTTATGTTTAGTTATATGTACTTTATATGTTATAAAGTAAAGTATGTTTAGTTATTCTAGTCATTGGAAAGCTTTGGAGTGATCAAATATTCATAACCAATGTTATATCTCTATAACTATTCTGACTTCCTTTACTTTTAAACTTTTACTTTTAAAGGATAATTTGTCTCATTCACAAGTTGCTTTAAAGAAGTTCGAACTTTTAAGTTTAATCTTGTCAGATGTAACATTTTAAAGAGATTTGGTTTTCATTTGAATTTGTCCAAACAATTTTTTAAAAACACATTGTTTACCCCGAAGTCAATAAAAAACATTAGACACAAAAATATAATATAGAGAACATTTATTATTTACATAGAAACAAAATGAACAATTGGATTAGTAAGATTACTTGTTCTTCACATAAGAGTCAATACATCAAATGATGAGGTCCCATCCACTGTAAAAGAAAATTATTTCAAGGGATTGTAAAAGATTTAGATTCAGAATTGTGTTCTTATTGTATGCATTTAGGTTATTCCTGTTGTTTTCTAATCTTTATTACTTACGGAAAACATCGTCTTGCCATTGCTATAGTCTTATCGATGTAGCTGGGGGAGTAGCTGAAAAGAAGTATGTTACAGTCGAAACAATATCTCCTTTTTTGCAATTACAATAAGCCTTTCCTCCTGTCATATTCATTTTTAACTATTTTCATTTAAACATATAATAATGATATTTTCTTTTGTAAAACCTAAGTCAATACAATGTCGTATGTAAAGTTCTTCAATCAACTTCTACTTATTGGGTAACATTACTTCTACTTACGTTAGGTCGATAAAACTACTCATATGGAGTCCGGGATGCTCGTTCTTTATATGGATTTTAACATTGACTGGGGTAGGGCCACTGTGATGGCATAGTGAGCAGCTGAATCTAAATAATATAAATATATTAGAATTATGTTAAACCTTCAAACTATAGTAACCATACTCTGATTTAAAACATATTTAGGAATTACAAAATAATAAGTAGCTTTATAGGTGGTTGTGGATTCGTTATTAATAATAGAGAACGTTAGGCAATCAGTTCCTATTGTCAGAGGACGAATCGCTTGCAGCTAAAGGTCTAATGAATTCAAATTAGAGCATGGATTTTCTCTATTGTTTAATAAACTATAATAAATTTAAGGTTTACACCGTAATCTCTTCCAAACGATTAGTCCACCAACTCAATTCCACGCGTACTGTAATCAATTTAGATATCAAATACGTAAACTAAGTGGTAAAATGTACCTTTTAGTTTTCATATGCCCTCTAGTATGAGCTATAATAGAGTAATTGAGGCTCTGCATACGATTCGACCCCATTGGTGCCATAATATGTGTACCGCAAATCTAAAATAACACAATTTTCAGATGTTATATGTCTTTCTCTATGTCTTTGATTCAAAACAGGTTCATAATACACTTTATAGTTTGTAATCCTAATGATGAAACTTCCCGGAATAAACAAAATCAGTTATGTTAATTCTTACCGTACACTTTGTCCTAACTGGTCTATTGTTAGATTCAATTCTGTCAAATTGCTTTAAGGGGACTGCAAGTTTCACCCTATCGGATTTAAAGCGATTGCCATTTTTGTTAGCAGCATGCCTTACAAAACCGAGTTTGTTCTTCTAAAACGTATAGATAACAAGTATTTTGTTTAGAATAGTTGAAATTATAAAAGTTACGAAAAGTTACTCATAAATAATTTATGGCAACTAACTTCCTGGGATTTTACAGCACTTCGATTAACTGGTTGAGGGTTCAGTCGCATGTTAATAGTTCTTCTGTTCAAACGATTGCTGTCTGATAATAAAGGCCTTGAAGTAAGCTTAAGAGGTACCTGAAAGGGTTGTATGTCTACTTGAAGCGAAAATTACTGTATTGGATCAATATATTTCTATTTTTTGAAGACTAAATTATCCTACTTCGTCTTCAGCAGAACTGAACATAGAGTTATTGATCTTCCAGGAAGTACCGGCAGAACTATTAACTACTTTTGAAGCATGCATCTGAAATAATGTAAATGTTTCTGGAAATAAGGTAGAATTAAAATCGAAATACTTCTTGCAAAGTTATAAAATGTAATCATACCTCAGTACTTTCATTAGTTTCAGCTAGTGCTACAATTTCTGCAAGTTTTGCCGTTGTATTGGTGGAAACTTCTTCGTTATCATTTGAAGTCCCCGGAGAAGCTTCTGGAAGGGCATCAACAAGCTAAAACATCTATTTATCTACTACAAATTATTGAATTACCTCTTCGAGCTCGGCCAGATAGTCAACGTTATCTTTTGTTTCAGATTTGATGTAAACATTACAAATAATAGTATCAGTCTTAGGCGGGGTTCGTTGACTTTGATTTCTCTGCAATGTAGGATAAAACATTCAAAATGTTTCAAGTAATCTAACTTTAATCTGAAATCTACTATGACGTCATTAAATGGTTATAATGGGGTTGTATTATACAAAAAACACAGTATTGTGCCAGCAAATTTCATAGTTTAATGTTTTGAATGAAGTGCGGCAAACCTTGTCCGGTTCTTCCTCTTGATGGTCGTCAGTTGTTGTTTTTTGTTGGTTTTCTGCGTCCGATTCTGGTGTCTGATGATTGTCATTGATTTCAGGAAGGCTACTTCTGTGCTAAATAATATAACAATAATTTATTTCACTTCCCTATTTTTAGTCAGCTTCTGCAGATATGTTATCAATATAGTTACTTACCTTTTTTTCTGGTGGAACATTACACTCATTATCGGCTACTTCTTGTTTAACAACTACATTCATAGATTTGTTTGCATCTTCTAACACTACGGGTGGTTCAAACGCAACCTAAAGCAAATGGTTATTTTAGATTAAGGTAACAAAATACCTTCATTCAGATAAATATAGACCTATGTGTTATGATTCAGTCCTTCTTACATGCCCTTATATTTATGATAAGGTCATGAGGTGCAAAAGTGGGGGCCTGGTTTTCTGTAAAAGAGGAACCTACGGGCCGGCCCGACATTTGATGTCTTCATCAATAGTGGTAAAACTTGACAACTTCGAGAATATTTTTACGTTTTTATAAAATTAAACGAAACAATTTTTATTATTAATGGGACGTCCCGACTCAACTGTGAGCAGGACATAAAAATACCTACTTTGTGTGTTCTCTTGAGTGATGACGTTCGCGGCGGCGGTACTGGGGCCGTAACTTTATTCTAAATGTATGGATTAGACTAAAATGACCATTCTAATAAGGCGAATCATACACTTTAGAGACAGCAATAGACATTTCGAAAGCGTATATGGAAGTACAAAGTTGAGCAATAGGATGCGATCTTACAACGCCATGTTCTCAAACCTACCGTAACTTTTTCCTCCTCCAATATTTCCGGTTTTATAGTTATGTCAAGTACTGGCTGAGAAATAGGATCTGATCCTGATTTGGTCAAAGGTGTCTAAGAATAAGAGAATTATTAAACAACGTTTATTTCAATTTCTAGCCAAAGAAGAAGATATTGTACTTACTTGATGTTCATTGGTTGAATTTACTTTGTCTCCAGATAAAGGTGTGCTAGCCTCTGTTTGTTTTAAACGACTTGCCTGAAAGAAAATTGAACTGATGACAAATGCTTAAGCTGGTACTCTCCACCTAATACACTATTAGCTCCGGAAACTTTCCAAGTTTAGAAGCTTTTCTAGTAACATTATCAGTTAACAATTGAAGAACCTAACATCTGGTTTATTTTAATTTCGAGGTCCCATAACATACCTGATTGTTGTTTTCGTCGATTTTCACTAGAGAATCTTTAGTCAATGAAGTCTCAGCCTGTAATTCAAACAAAATAAATTCTGAACCCTTAACCGTGAGCTTGGTTCTTCGCAAACAAAAACAATGAACTCAACAGTTTCAGTGATTTTGGTTTGGATTCAGAGTCAGTGATGTACAGGTACGTTTACGAAGTTTATCTACAAGTAGCTTAGACCTTTAGTTAGAACTGTTTAACTCCGGAACCTACCTCTTTTGATTTGTCCAAAGAACTGACTTTCTCTACATCACTCTCACCATCAGCTTGAACATGCTGGTTCACAGATAACTCCGATTGACGCAAGTTCTCTTGAAAATCAGTTTGAGTTTTCTAAAAGATTTGAAATATATTTTAGAAATGCACGGACGTTTGTGTTTGAAGTAATTCATTATTGTAGATAACAACTATCAAATATACAAAGATTATGTTTTACCTTTGAAGCATTCGTTGTTGCCGTCATTGATTGCGATTCTTCGCTTGCTGAATCGCATTCTGTACAAATCAGTTTCAATTTAGCAAGAAAGTCGGATATGCTGTCAGAATTTTCAATCGATATTGATGTGGTTTGTAACTAAAAAACAAAGTGGTCAAGTGGGTTTCTGGGACCAGTGATATATCAGATATTTTGATTCTTCTGGACCGATGTGAGGTAATCGACCGGAAACAAGTAACCTGGTGCTGATTTTATTAGTTTCAATCCAAATGATATCTTAATGATTATTTGCCCTCTGGTGAAATTACTGTAGTTGATCTCATAGCAACCAAGTTCGACGTTATAGAAAGCGTGGATACACACTCTGGATTTTTACAGCCTTTAAATCATATTGGCTAGTTGTTTTCTATTGTAAATGGTACTGAAACTTCTTACCAAATTATGTAACAGTCTAATTAAGCCTGGGTTGTTGTCGATGGAATATCCGAAAAATTCCCAGTTTTTCCATTTGTTAGGGACCTTGTTAACAACTTTGCAGCACCTCGTGCATGCGGGTGTGAAAACATTTAGAAGCTCTTGGAGCGAAGCACGAGTAACCAATGAGTAATCTTGGTTAGCCTAAATGAAATGTATTTTCACTAACTCGTCTTTAACTCTGAATTTAATATGACATTTGGCGATTGCCTGGTTAAACTAAATAGTTCAGATTTTCTTTAAATACACTGTGAATTAGATGATAGTAACAAATACCAGAATTAAACTCCTTTTAATTCCACCCCGCCCTCGCTGTTAGGCAAAGGAAAACGTGCATATCTCACCATGACTCGTTTCACCTCGTCGTAGTTGCATCGATCAAACTTTAAGGAGACAAACTTCATCCGATCCTATGACATAAACTATTGAAATTTATGTCACTACAAGAAGCAAAAATGTTGCTTATGTCAAAATATCATTAAAATATGAAAGATTTCTCGGAAAAACAAGGTATATGAAGTTATTGCGAAACGTTGTATAGTCTCATTAGAAAAAAGAATTTGCCACACTAATGTGTATTGTCGATGTCAAATTACAGGCGTTATGCCACTTCGTTGCTCAACCAATCGACGTTTTAAGTGGTAGTGAAAAAACCTTGCGATTTCCGATCCTAAGCGTCGTTTCCTAGTATCATGGTTCGCCAAAGTACTGTAGCAGATTTAAACGATTTTATTAAATGCTGACCTGCAGGCTGCAGCACAATCATTTTGATTACAGTAGGCAAGCGCCCACGGACTCGAACCCGACAACCATTCGTATAAATTACTTCTGGAATTAGAGTGCAACATTCATACTAATCGAAGCAAAGCTGTTTTGGGAAGCCTGCAAGATCACTTCTTTGTATATATATCGGCTTCCCACTTTTTCAATAGTTTTTCCTGAAGCGACTGTATAACATCAACGCGCTTGGAGCTTTGCAACACCAGATAAATATTACGCAGACAAGACGGTGCAATCTATAAGCGCTTGGCAAAAAATCCCCAAAATGTTTATATAAGCAAGATAATTCCACCTAGTTCATATCCTGAAAACAATCGATTCAAGTCGACTCATCCCCAACAAGAATACATTACTTCAGAGCAATAAGAATATGAAAGTAATAATTTAATTTATAAATAAGAAATTACATAAGACATTAAATCAAAAAAGGACAGGACAACACAAAATTCACTCGGACAAACTCTATACATGCAGCTCACCCCAGTTGGATTTGGTTACCAACTAATGCCTCACATGCGAAAATGAAGTATCCCAAAACCAACTAGGCTTCACATAAACAACTATGGAATATATTATTTACATCATTCTAACAATTCAATAAACATACTTATTGCCGCCTTCATTAAGGTATATTTTAATATCCAAATTATGCAAAGTAGTTACGGATGTCTGAACGATTCTAAATTATAAGATCCAATGCGTACCAAAATAGGCAGCTCGGAATGCAGTATATTTTGAACTCATGCGAATTAAGTACCGCTTACATTACAGAGATGAAAAAATTGCAGAAATTAAAAGACTTATTGAAAGATCAAAGATGATAAGAGATAAAACTCACATACACAATTCAGGCTAAAACAAATATGTTAGAGGATGAAAGAATGACAATATATAGACGAGAACATACATTATATAAGCGACCAGTACATTGTGGTATCACCCGGGGATAGCGAGTAGACAAGAGTTCAACGAAGTTCAGCAAGGCCCAACGATAAACAATGCCATTTACTTATCGCCTCTTCTTGCTCCCCTGCCACTGGAGAAAGAACCTCCGCGATCTCGTTGCTAGAAAAAGGTATTTGACAGAAAATAAAGAATGTCCTACCGGTCCACCGCGACCTCTGAATCCACCTCTACCCCTACCACGGTGACCTTCTTGATGCGAAGAACGAGGCTGTGATGGAGCAGTGTTTTGGGCTGCTCTAACGTCGTTACTTGCATGTGACTTTGCTGCCGGCTCAACTACTGATGTTTTCTTATTATCGAGTCCTGTAAGACAGAACTCATGGTTGAAGCATAGCGAACCTACCTTTCTTCTGTGGACAATTGAATTTCGAATGAGCATTTTCACCTCCAACGTTGTTGCAGATCTTGCACTTGAGAGTAGTCTTAGCGTATTGACACACAACCTTGCTGCCATCATGAAACCTGGGAAATAAAGCCATCAAGTTAAAACATGCAAACAAAAACATACAGATGGTCATAGTCGTCTTGTTTCTGACTCTTGCAATATTCACACTCTACTTTAGCCACATTTTCAGCAGGTGGAGACATCAACTTTGATGTCTGCAGATCAGCTGATGAAGTAACAGCGCCTTCCATGTCCTTAAGTAAAAATGTTATTAACAGGTTAAAGAAACAAGTGTACCTTTGCTTTAACTTCGGATTCAACATCTGATTTTGCAACATTGCTTTTGGGGGTTTCTGCAGTGTTTGACGTTGAGGTATAAGCTGGACGAGAATCTTAAAATTATCCGTGAAAGAACCGAATGCCATAATGTACTTACCAGATAATTCGAGAATTTGTTTCGAGTCCTTGTTTGACCTTGTTACACTATTAGGACTAACAAGGGTGGCGTCATTATTCTCTGTGGTCACGGTGATATCCAACTGCTGTAGCTTTTCAGATAGAGCGTCATTTTCGTTATTCTCAACAGAAGGTCCACGATTCTCCGAATTGGAAACAGATGTAGAACTCTGTCGGGAATACGGCTAAAATAATTAATATAATATAAATTGCTTCAAAGAATAAATACCCTTTGAACACGGTTACCATTGAAGTGATTGAAACGACCTCCACGCTGATACCGACCTGCAATTTGTTGCGATTACATTAAATATAGTCTGTTTTACCTCCTCTATGCATAGGACTATGCGAGCTATACGACGAGAGTGGCTGCGGAGCACTTGGTTGCTGATATTGTACATAAGGCGTGGTGTATATCATTCCATCTTGCATTGTGCCATGTTGCATAACAAACTATACAAATAGTGAATAGTAGGGACAATTATGCACTCATACCTGTCCAGGCATCAGCGGTTGGCTTAAACGCATGTGCTGTGGTTGCATATGATGCATAGTTGCTTGATAGCCTTCATGAGGAGATTGCACACCGACTAAAACAAAGTCAAGCTGATCTCCAATCTTCTCGTCCAAACCTGTATTATTTCTTGGTATGTTCGGCTGTTGATACATAATTCGTTGATCGGGATGCACGGCATATGCAGGATGATACCCCTAGAATGAATTTGAGTCAGTTATATAACGTGAAACTGCGTTACTTGATGCGAAATTAGCATCATGTTTCCTGGTTGAACATAGGGCTGCTGCGCCATCATCTAAAAGAAGGATAAGCATAATCAACACTGCACAAAATACCATTGTCGGCTGATGAGATATCATCCCGTGATCTGGAGCATACATATTGGGCTGTTGTTCATAAACCAAGGCTTGCGGTTGATTGTAGGGAAGTTGGCCCTAAAAGCTGATATTGTTAAATTTTAAACGAAAAAGAAAATATACCGATTGCGGCATTTGACTGGTGTAGTAAGTAGTTCCCTGCGGTATGTGTTGATTTCCAGGTGCGACTCCATGAAAGTTGTGTTGTGGAGTCGGCAGATGCTGTTGCTGATGCTGTTCTGCTTCAAAATTTGGTCCAACTGGAGGAGAGACTACAGAAGGTCCAGTGGCAGCTTAAATTTAAATTTAAATACAAGTTGCCAATACATAAACATATAAATGAAACTAATATATGTGACAAAACACACCCAATCGCGGATCAAATGGGGGTGGTTGGTATGACAAGTACGAAGCACTGTGCGGTGGCATCATGTGCAACGGAGGTCCACCTAGAAGACCAGCACCACTATTCATAGGTGCACTGCGAAAAATATATTAATGGAATACGACTCTGCGAAGCGAACTTATTATTTCCATGAAACTGATTGCCTGAATCCTCATATGTACTGTTATTTATCATATGCTGATTACGAGGCAGTGGAGGGACCTAAAGCGAAGGCAAAATATTAGGTGTTTTGCATAGTCAATACCCGAGATGGGACATTTCCTTGGTTCCCATTCATCTCACTAAACTGCCCTCTGTATTGGGAGTTCTGTTCGAAGATATTGCCATGTACACCCTAAACACATATTAGAAAGCCACAAGAACACTACCCTACCAATCGATTAGGCTCTCGTTTCGTCCCATACATGCTTTCTAAAATAATAAATATATGCGTAAGCATGTTGGATCTTCAATACCATTGGGGTTCTGCTGAAATCCCATACTCTGCGGCGGATAATAATTTGGCGGTGGTTGTCTCTGCTACAAAGAAATTTATCACGAAGAACTGAACACTACAAACTTACAAATCCAGGAGGCACGTGTCTATTGCGGTCACCATTTCTATCATCGGCTCCAAGACCAGAATCTGGAGTAGTCCTCGTTGTATTGGGTTGAGAGGCTGGTGGTCCACCACCACCTCCGGGATAGTCGACCCCATTGGCGGCGCCACTACGCATGGGTAGTTGTCCGGACATACTGGGTATCTAGAACAGCAAGTAAAATACCTATCGCGTATCCCGAACATAAAAAGTATAACAAATAAAATAAAAGATAATCAAACGTATGAAATCTGAGGATCGCAACCATGAGGCAGATTTTTTGGATTGAGGTAAGTGTACGCAATTGTTCGTCCCAACCACGTAAATTTGAGTCTACCGTGTGCAACAAAAATATTACAACACTTTTTATGAATTTAATATTTGTTTCAATTAAAATATTGTATATTTTATATACAATAGTATATATATGTATAGATATATGTTAAAGAGACAGGTAAATAATCCAAATTTGTTGTAAAAATTGTGGAGTTGCCAAGTTGTCATATCACAGGCGTAGTGTTCGAAGTAAATTATGGCATACATTTAGTAATATACGCTGTTTCAGTGCTAATATGTAAATAGTTGTGCTCGTTCAAAAGTTTGAAACATTTGATGTCGGCTCTCCTTCTGCGTTTCATCTTTTGCGTTTTTTGTATAGCTACTCAAACGGCCACATGTTTTGCTGATTCACGTGCCGTTCTAGTCGGCTTTGTGCGCCTGGCACCATAGCCGGACAAAGCGAAACAGTCTTTCTAAATAAGTATTTATGATATATAAAACCTTGTTTCATAATAGAAATGGATGAGCATAGGAATTGGTGATCAGATAAGAGTCGTATGCGCGTGGTAAACGTAGTTGTCGTTTCCTGTCAAACGTTAAAATATTGGACATTCATGTGTTCAAGACAATTGAGCGTATTCATGTTCACGAATTCAGAATGGCAACCCTAAGCAAACGATCCAGATCATGTTCGACGTAAAGGTTATAGTTAAATCACACGGTTAAGAAAATGGCCGTCGCTCGTACCGCGAACACTTTCAGTTCTTGAATATCAGTGCACAGGTGCCCCAAAAATCAGTAGGGCAAAGCTGGCTTGAGGTGGCCGGGCCTTGCACATTTTGGGATTTGTCATGGTCTTACTGAATTTTTGGCATTGTTTTAACCCCATTAAGCAAACTCGCAGGTGTTGATATGTTGCCAAAACGAAAGCACAACGTGGTGTGGAGCCTTAATTTCATTTTGGAAGTTTATAACTTTTTGATGTTAGCAGTGGAACTTTTGGGAGGTCATATGTAAAAAAAAATATTAGTAATAATTTTTAGAGATAACCGCCGGTTGGCAGGTATACGCTAATTTGTAAAAACGAACGACACCGTACAAAAGTGGCTGGCAGTATTAGCGAATTAACTAAAATATAATATATACAAATGTGCGTGAGACTTGCTTTTAAAGAAATTTTACCAACAAAGATTAATAATAGGCAAATCGACCTTCTTTTTTTCAATTATAAAGTTTTTTTCTGGCTAATTGAACTTCTTCTTAAGTTTTTAGACAGTTTACAAAAGTGATAAATTGGTTAAGCCATCTTTTCTTCGTTTGCATATAGAGTGATTTTTGGTGATATTCGATCTGATTATTTTCTGATCACATAGCTTTCCAACGATATATTGTAGTTTGTATACCAGCTTGGCCAAAGTTGGCAGAGGCACTTTTTTGAAACCCCAATCATGTTTTCGCGGGATGCAGTCATTTATAAAGACAAAGGAAAACAATCTTTCTAGTAACTGATCCAGCTTTGAATTTAATACAAAAATTTGACAGTTTGCCTATTTTTAATAATTGTTGTGTTGAAAAAACCATTAGATGGTTAAGCATTCGGTTAAGCGTCATGCCAACTGTGTAAAGATTTGACTATAATATGTTACATTTGAAAGCTTTCAAGCCTACTTTTTGCTAACTTAAAACGGATTGGCATTTTTCAATAATTTTTGCATATTTGTATTATTCAGCAGTTTTCCAACTTAATCGGTTTTAAGCTAAAATTCCGTTTTTGAAAAAACACCGCCCATCTCTAATAATATTGCTTCCAGAATCGCAGGGATCTGTGGTCCTTACCATTCTAGTTCACTGGTTCACATAAGGAAACATTGTTCTCGTCTTCTTTTCTCTTCTATTGCTGACTGATTGAATTTATCATCCTTCGATGGAAATCGAATCTGAAGGTTGTTTGAATGAGGTTGGCAACTGTAGAACTTGAGATTGGTAATTTCACATCGTATCCTCTATTGAGTAACTTATTCTCTCTTTCAATAAAACCCCTTTTTTTATAACATTTTGACAACAATTTCCGATCTGCCTGTTGCAAGTATAAAAGGAAAGCAAACATAAACATACGTTTCCTGCAAAGAAAAGGTAGTCTAAATACTTATCCCAAAAGTTCCCTAGTACATTTTATTTTCAGAAAAAAACAGAAGATATATTGCTAAGATTGGTGAATGATTTAGAATTCTTACAATATGAACATTCAATTGATGAGGTTGGTTAATTGAGGATTTGTCATAACTTCTACATTAATTCTTTCCAAGGTTAAACCATCACGTTTCGATTTCTGCTCAGACGCAACTTGCTCGGTTCCAAATGAATTATCTGGGTTTGGGCTCAATTTAGTGAAGAACTTTCTTCACATTGGATTAGTAAATGAGGCTGCCGGACCTGACCATAGGTATTTCTTAACCTCTGCATTTGTTTATTAATTATTGTTAGTAATCATATTCTCCTATTGGTCTGGCCTTCATTTGTTTCCCCATTAGCATACGGTGACGTGAAGAATCATCTTCCAGGAATAAAGGTTTGTCAAATTTCAAATTTGTTTTTAATTTGCCCCAATTTAATACAATATGTATGACTAATCTCCATACAAATAATATATTTAGCCGTATAAAATCCTTAAATATTAATTTCAGAAGATAAAAACATTGATCTTTCGTGTTCCAGAAGTTATTTTTCAAAAGTATGGTAGCTGTAATATTTCCCTAAATGAAGTTATCGCAGCATCAGCTATTTTAGCACCATTTGAGGAATGGAAGTTATTAGAGAGGCTGATTGTTAGTTAGTTTTTTTTCTTCAAATTCTCAAATGTCTATAGTTACCAGTACAATGTAGGTATCGGTTCAGTTTTCCAACTTCTATACACAACTTCTTAGTGACTTTGATCGAATCACTCTGTTGGTCAGCCTAATATGCTAATCGGGACCACCATCGCCAGGCACGGTGGGCCTGATTAAGCCCAAGGCACTCGTCCGGCCTGGCACGAGTCTCACTTTCAATCGGATCCCAACGACCAACTCTACCACTTACTTCTCTAAAAGTTGATCCTGATCATCTTCGCTTGGAAGCTATTTTTTTTTTAAATTTTGTATTGTTCCAGATGTCTGCCTTCTATAGTCTCATCTTCGACAAGTCAACGAGTACCTCATACGGCAATTCAGATATCTGGGGGAATTACCCTCAAAATACTCCAGATTCGGTAATATGCCTGAGAAATCAAAAAAGCTTAAAACTAATTTAGGCTTGGAAGCAGCTTCTATTCATTTGTTGTGGACCGCAGTCTATCGCATACGTTGTTAAAAAAATGATGAAACGGAATTGGGACCGGCTACTCAAAATGTCCGAAAGAGAGAATATAGATAATGAAAAGAGTGAATACCTGGTATTTTTTCAAGGTAAAACTTTACTAATTTTGGATTTAATAAAAGTTTTAGGTGATACTATTTCGCTACTCATTCAATGGTCTAAATTCCTGTTCAAACATGATTCCCTTCTGTCGTGTTTGAATGAAATCAATTCCACAGAGCCTATTTTGGATCCAACAAATATAATTGAAATAGTTAGTCGTGCCGTAAGTGCTGTTATACTCAGGTGTATTTTAGATTAAGAACAATTTCGCTGCAACGGTTGCGCAATCGAAGACTTTCCGCTGCCGAATTTGTGGTTATCAAAGTGACTTAAGAGAACACTATGTAATACATTCTAGAACCCATACTGGTTAGTTTCATGTAGTTGAAGTTATCTATCTAAGGCAAGAGAACCAAAGGAAATAGTTCTTGTATATTTTAGTTATTCACTTTCACATTTATTATCTGTTAATTTACAGTAAACGTAATATTTTCCTACTAATTGTTTCCTGGGGCTGTCAGTAGCAGAAACAATAGGTCGGGAGCCATCGAGCCGTCTATTTTAGTGCTATAATTAGTACTGGTTTAAGAGCCTGCTTTCTTTCATATGTATATAAAAACCATTTGCTTTATAAACCTTTGTTTAGGCGAGAAACCATTTGCGTGTACTCTTTGTCAGAAATCGTTCTCTGATCGGTCGACTCTGAGAATGCATAATATTATTCACAATAGTAAGAAAATCAGTTATTCTTCTTAATTTATTTTACTTTAAGGATCTTTTCATAGCAGTTGCAAATTTTGTGGAAAGGAATTCGGCAAACCTTTTTATCTGAAAGTTCATATTGCGAATAGTCACTCTCCCGAAAGCCACTATCAATGCTTTCGATGTCATTCGTTTTTCAAAGTAAGTTACTTCATCCAATCACTGTAAAAATCTTGTACCAAAATAGTATTCTTTACAAGTCATAGATTTCGGATGTAATGGGCTACTCAAAAATAACGGATTCTACCGAAAATGAAAAGTTTCGACTATAGGTTCCAGGATTCTATTTCTTTAAAACCTGGTTGCTAATATTTATAATTTTTAGAATGAAGCTGACTTAGCATCACATATGCCCTCTCATGCTAATGACCTTAAATTTGAATGCTCGTCGTGTCCACGAAGATTTGACGTGAAAAGTAGACTAAATGAGCATTTGCGAACTCATAGCAAAGATAAACCGTTTAAATGTGATATTTGTAAGACGGGCTTTCTACGGAGGCCAGATTTACGAAGACACACTGCCCAGCATTCAGGTAATATTTACAAAAATACATAGTTCCCAAACGTTGTAATACTCCTGATTCGATTACTCTCAATTATTTTCGGCAACTTTTAATGTACATTTTATACAATGATTCGTTAGATCAGCTTTGTCTTCAATATTTCTTTCACTTAAACAATTGTTCAAAGTGAATAATATTTAAGCTATTGAACAGAAGCGTTGTACATTCAATCTCAAATAGCTACTTCTTCCTAATAACAAGCTAGCGACTACTCTTCTTGTCATTAAAATGTTTACTTACAGGAAGCCAATTTGAATGTTCCGTTGGCAAAAAGTCGTTTAAACGGAATGATCATCGGCTAACTCATGAAAGATTAATGCATATGGATATTTAAGAAATACAATTAGGTTATATTAGTGTATTCACATTCTTCGTTTTGTTGTTGCCTAACCTAATGATTTCATAGGTTACGTTCCATACGAGTATTTTATTGTTTGTTATTGTTTTGTTGTTGTTATACATTGACTTTAATAAACATATACCCGAGTGATTTTTTGTTTTCGATCTTTCCACGGATTACCAGATTTCCCAGAGTATCATATTATGATCTCCCAAGCTTGGTGGGGCGATTACCCTACGGTGAGATGTGTATGTAGTTTTCTACCAGTGAGTACATAAGTAGTATAGTGTACACAATTTTTAGTGAATACAGATATATGCATTGCGTTGGGAAACTTAGTTTATCTGGTTAACTAGTTGTGCTTTACAGGCTCTCTTATTACAGCTTCATGCTATACATTAATCACCGGTTCATTCAATGCGGATGTCTTCAGCATGCATGAATGAACTGGTTGAATATGTGAACGTTCGATTCTCACTATATTATTTCAGAAATTACGGAAGCTCGATATGCTAGATGAATTGGTAAAAGATTTGGAGTTTCTACAATACGAGCATTCAGTTGAACAGGTTGGTATAGTTAGTGCTTTAAATCGGTAAGCACTGTCTTAATCTCACCTATAGAATCATAGTTTAGTAATCGTATTCTACTGCTGGTTTGGCCTCAATATGTTTCTCCGTTTGCCTATGCCGATCGAAAGAGTTACCTGCCTGGAATTAAGGTTTACTTTTTGAGCTGCTAATGTCACGTTTCCTATTCAGAAAATAAAAACTATGTTATTTCGGGTCCCAGAAGCCGTGTATTTGAAATATTCCAACGGTTGTTCCTCTACCAATGAAGTGGTTGCCGCAACAGCTATTCTAGCTCCCGTTGAAGAATGGAAATTTCTTGAGCGACTTGTTGTAAGTTACAACAAGTAGTTCGTACTTTCTTTTTTCATTTCTTACTTCCTTTTTAGACTTTTGTCCAATTTTAAACATTAGCTTGGTTCGTTTATTTATTTCGTAATTTAGATTTCGTCTTTCTATCATCTTACTTTCGACAAACCCGGAACGAATGCACTTGGAAACCTTCATGTTTGGAAGAATTACCCCATTGATAAGGAATTGCAGGTAGCTATTCTTACTTTTCAAAAGACTATTCTCAAATTTAGACCTGGAAACAGTTCCTATATGTTTGCTGTGGACCACCACCTGTCGCCTATGTTATCAAACGAATGTTGAAACGTAATTGGGCTCGAATAGTTAGAGTAGCTCTTTCTGCTCATTCAGAAGTCAGCGAGAAATATGTCGTATTCTGTCAGGGTAAGATTATCTATACTTAATATTTATGTCTCGTTTTATCTAGGCGATTTCATGCCAATACTAATTCAGTGGTCCAAATTTACTTTGAATAATGAAGCATTTATAGCTTTTTTTGAAGAAGTAAACTCCACTAAGCCAATTCTGAGTCCGCCTGTAATTATACAAAAGGTAAGTGAAAGTTCCACAATTGCATTCAGGATTATATTTTAGGCAAAGATTGCTTTCGCAACTACAGTGACTAATTCGAAGAAGTTTAGATGCAAGATGTGCATCTTTGAATCGGATAATAAGGGAAGCTATGAATCCCATCTCAGAGTGCATACTGGTTGGTTATTAAATTGTTTATTTAGTTCTGTCCTAGTAACGTTATATATATATCATACACGTTCATTTTCTTTTAGGAGACAAGCCGTTTAAATGTCAGCTATGTGGGATGTCTTTTCGACAGCTCACTCATTTGACATGTCACAATATTCTTCACACAGGTATATAACTGCTTTAACTATTGTTATACTTTTTCATATGTTTAGGTATTTACCCATTCAGCTGTGAGTACTGTGGTAGACCTTTTACAAATAAAGCAAATTGGAAGGTTCATTTAGTAACCAATCACAGATCTGACAAGACGCTCAAATGCTATTCGTGTAAGCGCAGATTTCAGGTGAGTATTACATTTTTTTTGCAGTCATATTTTCTATTTTAGACTGAACCTGCTATGAGAGATCACGTAGCTTCCCATGCAAATGATGCCAAGTTTCAATGTTCAGTCTGCTCACGGCGGTTCGACGCTAAAAGCAAACTGGACGAACATTATCGCGTTCACAGCGTAGAGAAGCCTTTCAAATGTGATATTTGTCAGAAAGGATTTTTGCGAGCTGGTGCTTTGCAGGCTCATGTAGGCGCTCACGCAGGTAGGTGCTCAGTATCAATCTTGCGTGTGCATGATTGCAGAGCTGTTAAGCTGGCCTGGCCTCATATTTTCTAGGTTTCAAAGGCCAGTCTAACAAAAGCCAGCTTGTCTTAGCCACGCCCCCCAAAATCTATATTTTTTCCAATTTTTGTGAATTTTTGAATGTTATTCGGTACATAAAAGTAAAATATAATCATTACGGAAGTACAATGGTTAAATAAAACTTGCAAAAAAATATGCCTAGGACGGGGATCGAACCCTGACCTCTTGCTTCATAATTGTATATAACAGTATATCAAAGCTGGCCTGGCTTGGCCTGGCTCTGCATAATTGGGTCATTGCAGTCAGCAGGACTCCGCACGACCGGCCGTAATTTTAAAGGTACTTTTTTCAACCAAAAAGATCAATTAAACATTATTAAATATACATATTTTACTTTAAAACTAGCTTTAAACATGTATTTCTTGCAAACGGGTTTACACGTTTTTTTTTTGTAAAATTACCTACAAAAATTCGAAAAACTGGTCCGAAGTATAACCAACCCCGACCGGCCGCGTTTCTGCGGAGCCCTGGCTGTCAGTACCAATTTTCGAATAGTAGTTTTACTGCTTTCTACATATAAGTAATGTTCTGATAAGCTGAATTCTCAAATGTCCGCGCTGATTAGGTCATTATATATATATTACAAAAAAGTGTATTTAGGTATGACCAATTTTGACTGCGAATTTTGCGGCAAGTCTTTCAAACGGAACGGCACTCGACAACGTCACCAGGCCTCAGTGCATGCGCAGTATCTCATGTGAGAACAGTAGTAAAGTAGGTGCTGTTACATTTCAGATTCTTTTGTTTCTGTTTGTTAAAATTTTATTGTTATTCAGCGATTTGCTTCAATTGTTTTTTTTAATTTCTTGTTGTCGTTTTGTTGTTAATTAATGATTCAATTAATTCTTCAGACTTTTCAATAATACTGACTGCATTCAATAGTAAAGCTTAACGCAGCTTACGTAAGACGGCATTTCTATAAAAGTTCTTATTGAATTCATTGAGACATGAATCATTAATCTCCGACACCTAAGTCTGTAGTAGAGGATCGCTGCTAACCTGATTGTGAGGAAAAAAAGGAGTATTTTAATGATGTTATAGTTATTGCAGATTACCAAATATTTATATGAATTTGTATATACATAAGTTTCCTATGACAATCTTAAACATAACGTTACATATTTGTTTACTACATTACCATCATTGTAGATATTCGTAATCCCTCTTTTTCGAATGCTTTGCCATTAATTCTCGATGTCATTGTCTGTTGTGATATCTTAACTTCAGGTTTCCGTCCAAAAGAAAAGTCAAAAATATGTTTTCTCTTTTTATTATCGCTAAGCACAATAGCCCAGGCCGGTAGAAGATATAGAAGTTCGGGAACCCAGTCTAAATCGGAATTTTAAACGGTTACAAGTAGTGTGTGTGAAGGAAGAGGACTCAGACCTCTCATCGGACCGCGCCGGGCCTTGTAAAAAATTGCTGTCCCGGACAGGCCCATTTATAGTATATTGAGCTTACAAGTATCAAATCGGGTGTCAAAATTGGAATTTCTCAGATTTCCGCCAGGCATTCCGTGAGAGGTCTGCTGTGAATGTTTTTTTGAGATTTTCCACTTATCATAAAATGGTATACTAGCTTAGGTATCCCCGATAGAATAACATAGTTAGATGTAATTATATATGTTTATTAGACTTATTAGGCTAGTAGTCAGGTGACAGAGAGAGAAAGGGAAACTCTCCCGATCTCATTTAATCGAGAGAGAAGGGGCGTGTGGGTTGGGCTAATTAAGAATCGGTCTTGTTTATTAGTGTTCATACCTCTAGGCCAGCCACATATAAATGTATCCACAGCTCCACTGAATAGATTAAAAAAGCAAAGTGACTAAAATGAAAGCTTTAGGAAGAGTCTTTTTCCCATCAACAAAATATTTTAGGGAGAAAGTAATGTTGTGTACTTGTGATATGTTTATATATTACATATCGTAAAATGTGATTTATATAAATTTGCTTTTCAGAGTTAGGAAAACGATAGGTGCAAGAATCTTCTCAACTACAATAAACATAATTTCAATGAACTGCTCTAGATAACCTCATCGGAGGTAGCAATTTCACTTGCCAGTTGGGTGGGCCTGTTCCTAACCCTGGAGCCTATGAATTATTGATATTATTGATATTGTCCTTGTTTCTACTTACCGGTTGAGCTGTGGCTACAAAAGTAATAAGGGAAAGCACAACACCTAAGAATAGAATTTTCTTCTCTGATATATGTGCGAATACATGTTTGTTTCTTAAGCAAGTTCCTATGGTAGCCACAGTTAACATTCCAATAACTACTGATATGGAAATACCCACTCCGATACGACTTAGCTCGCCTTCGACCTGTAAGAAGAAAAGATTTTATTGAGTAGATTAGCATACGCTTGTTTCTCGGTGAACACTCAGTGTAGAATCTCCAAGACGTTGCAGAATTACTGCGTTTCGATAGAGCTTACAGAATGAATTCAAAATAGAACAAAATTATTTGAAAAGTCATGGTAAGGCATTTTAACGTTGCCCCAGCATTTTAACGTTGCGTAATAGCGTATTTGAATATCAGGAAAGGGGTATCTTTGGAAACAAGACGATAGGTTTATGTAGATATAACTTTATAGATTACAGAATTCTTTATTATGGACGCTGGCTTATAATCAAATGCCGGCTAGTTCTTGCCCTATTTACTTTACAACTTTCTATTTAATCTTACTGAACTTCGCTAATCTTTTGATTTTTCTCGTGATTTACTCTATGTATATTTCTTAATCTGCGTCAGTGCTAGTAATTTGTAATAAATCTAGTTGCTTTTCGAGAAATATATTTAACAGATTTGTAGATGATGAAATTGAATTGAAATTCGCCTAACGGAAGTTTGATGTCAATTAATGATAATATTGTTTGCAAATAAACAAGAAAACTAAATTATAACGCCGTTAGATCTTTATTGCGAAAATAGATCAAACTACACTTTGCAAAAACGACAGGAATCAACCGCAACGCCCAGCCAGAAGAGCTATTCGTTCTTTCATGGGAAACATGTTTTTAGCCCTGTGAACTTTTACTAAATAGCGATGGAACTGTGGTAAACAAGCGTATTTTGGCGATTATAGTATGCAGTCTGTTTTAAAACCTAGCCTGCAAGCGCCGTTTATAGTTAATCTGCCGCTATAACGGGCTTTATAAGGAAAAGGGCAATTTTGGTTTTGAAACAGACTATATATAGCAACTTTTCAAAGTGTAATACTATATACTGTGTTAAACTTAAGCTTAATAGCGGATCGCTGGGTGGTTGAGATGGGCAGCTGTGCAGGGCAAAGTGAGCCCTTAAGTCAGATGAGCTGGGTTGGATGATCCAGCCCAAATATGGTCATCTCTTCTGGGTGTATGGAGCATTCACTTAGAGAACCAGGTGGAAAATTGCAACAATATATTAGGAATCTGACTTTCATACTTACTTTCATACTTATATGAAGACACTCACCGCTACTGGAGTAGCTTCATCAAGCTCTATTGCTCCCGAAGTTGTGTTATACCATTTAGTTTTAATTATGGTATAACTGAAGAATATATTCCACGAAGTTAACAATGAGGCAACAATTATTATTAAATAGACAAAACGACGATATCGAGTCCAAATCTAGAATAGGAAACGTTAACGTTATTATATAAACTACTAAATATAGAACATCTATAGTTTGTAGGTGTTGCTTTAACCTACAACCTGTAAGCTTATGTGTAAAACAAATAGAGAGAACCACAGGCTATACGAAGAGATAGGTTACTAGCAGAGCTGGTTATCCGGCCGGCCCGGCCCGGCCTGACTTCCAAAATTTCAGGCCGGGCCGGGCCGGTAACCAGCTCTGGTTACTAGCGAAGTATTCTTGCAAGAGGCGGTGTTCGATTAAAATGAATGCACTTTTGAAGAAAATGTTCCCGAACAACCTATTTTCCATTTCATTATATAATGTGATTCAAGATGAATAATGGAGTGTTACTTGCATATTTTGAGAAAATATTACGTATATTTTCGGTTTTCGAATACTTTCAGAGCCATTTTCAATGAGATTCTTTATTTTAACACTCCATTATAAAGTAGTGTTCATAACCCCAACGGCGACGGCGCCGTCGACGGCGTCCTTTCCATTCAAATTGAAAATTCAAAATGTTTTGAATTTACCGACGGCGCC
>JAQGAV010001351.1:0-21489 GCA_034691345.1 Phasmarhabditis papillosa
TTCCGAGCTACAAAAGTCCGTGGGGACTCAATTTCCAAGCTCTTCCGAGCTACAAAAGTCCGTGGGGACTCAATTTCCAAGCTCTTCCGAGCTACAAAAGTCCGTGGGGACTCAATTTCAAAGCTCTTCCGAGCTACAAAAGTCCCGTCGGGACTAAATTGCCAAGCTTCCTGGAATTAATCCAGAACCCGTGGGGGTAAATCTCAAAAACACAATGAGTTCGCTTGTAAATCTACACAAGAAAGACTTGCAAGCAATTGCAAACAGTCTCGAAACCTTAACAGCGGCGTTCGAACTGTACCGAGGAGATTATGTAGAACCTGATGGTATTGAGGAAATAGTCTTCACTGCCCATGAAGCAAATCTCAAGATACTAACCAAAGCCTGCGCAAAGTTGCGCGAGGCACTTAAAAAGCTTAAGATCCTAGAAGACTACATAAAAGGAACGATACAAGACGAAAAACCAAAGGAAAGGGAAGCCGTTCTAGGTGCACTTTATACCCTTGAAGAAGAACTTCAAATTGGGGTAGCTGTAACCAACGCTACTGGTTTGCTAGAGGCATTAGAAATCAAATTAGACACAGTCGAAATTATGATGGAAAAAATGCAAATGCAGGCTCAGGAACAACGAGCCATAAGTAGATTGAGTGAATCTGGAAAAAATGAAAAATTTGAGGAAAAAGACCAAGTCTTTGGAGACTCTAACAATCCAGATAATCGTAATCCAGAATTTGATGATGATGAAGATCGTAACTACAGAACCGCTGTAGAAAACAGGCCAGAAAGCCAAAATTCTGGTGAATTCCTTCCTCGAAACCCTCATTTCAGTCATAGGGATACATTTGTTGATTCGATACCAAATGCTCAATTTGAAAGGTCACCCCGCTATCATAATACCCGTGATCTGTCAGTATTAAACAAAAGACCATTAGGCACCTCAACGCCATATGGTCAACAAAGACAAGTGCGATATAATCTAGACGACCTGTCAGAACAATACAACCACGATGTAAACAAAGAAAGTTACAACGCAATCAGACCTCCACAAATAAAACTCACAAAGTTTGGGGGAAATTCTGAAGAGTTCGATGAGTTTTGGGCCATGTTTAACAACTTGGTTCATAAAAGCCAAATGTCTAAGATAGAGAAAATTATAATTCTCAAAGATTGCCTAACAGGAAAGGCAGCTTTAGCTATAAAGGGCATTAAAGTTGTCCCTGAGAACTACGAACTCATGGTCCGCAAACTAAAACAAAAATACGAAAATGTGAAAGACAATCAAGCAATTATTGTGAAAAAGTTGTTTGATCTGCCTCCAGCTGAAAATAAAGCAGAGAAATGTGCTGATACTCTTGATGAAATTCAAGCATTGATCAACCAAGTTACTTCGTCGGGTTACGACATAGAAGATTGTACCGATCCTCTGTGGATTGAAACAATAACAAAGAAGTTTCCGTATCGAATTCTAGAAGGCGTTCTAACAGAAAACCACGACAAGAAGCATATCACAGTAGGTAAATTTGTCAGTCAGCTAGACCGAGCAATTAGAACTAAAGTATCGATTGAGCGCTGTATTGGTAACAACTACCCTAAAAAAGAAAACACCGCCAAAGGTAATAATGCATCTCAGGCAAAACCGAATAATAACAGCACAAAAAACTTTAGTTACGGCAAAACATGGCCAACAAAAAAGGCTGAATACAAGAGGAAACCGTGTGTTTACTGTGGACAAGACCACAAGCCAAAAGACTGTACAAAGTTACGCACTACTTATGAGAGATGGAATTTTGTTAAGGAAAATCACCTCTGTGCAAATTGTTTGAAAGGAAATCATGTAATTTCGGATTGTATATACGCTGGCTGTCCCGAATGCAGAGATGAAAAACATCACAACAGTCTCTGTAAGCGGCAACCAAGTTCCGCCAGAACAGAGTCTGCTAAAGCAGATGAAGGCAACCATTTTCAAAGATTCCGCTCGAACAATGCCGAAATGGTAACCGAAAGACCATTACAGGAACCCAGGGAAATTCCAAATCAATTAAACGTGACTAAACCACAAAACTTGCGTCTGGAGCCTGCTTACCAGTCCGTGCTAATGACTGCTACAGGTCAAGTGTATAATTACAATACCAAAGAGTACGAAACAGCACTGTTCTTCTTTGACAATGGAGCTCAACAGTCCATGATAGAACAGAGTTTAGCCGAGAAATTGGGTATATTTAACTCAAAAAACAAAATGGAAACTTGTGAAATGGTAGGATTTGGAGGAAACATCCAAAAATTTCAGACTCAAACTGTGAAAACAACAGTGAGAACAGCCTTTGGTCAAACACTGCAAGTTCCTTTGTGGACCAAAAAATGTGTAGTTAACCCAATTAATGCAGCTTTTGTATGCAAGGAGGACATGGAATTTATGCTACAAGAAAATATTATCTTAGCGAATAAAAGAATTGATGGTGAGCTACAATCACCTCAAATTCTCATAGGAATGGATTTAGAGCATCTATTTATGTTGAACCAGCTTGCAAAACTTTTGCCATCTGGCTTGAGAGCTCGCAGAACTATCTTTGGAGAGTGCCTCGGTGGTAGCACTTGCGTTACAGCTTGCGCAACTCTTCCACCTAAAAACAGTAAACTGTCAATGAACACGATTACTACAAACACGGAAATGACAGAGAAAGATATGATCAAAAATCTATTTGAGCTAGACCAAATCGGCATATCCACCGACGAGTACAGTAAAAATGAACTGGTTCATTCATTCTATGAACAATACAAAAAGTCTATTACCTTTGAGGAGGGAAAAGTAATAGCACCATTCCCTTTAAAGGAAAATTCTTCACAATTAGCAGACAACTTCGCGGTAGCATGGAAACGACATATATCTCTATGTAGAGTTTTAGATATGAACAAAGATATCAAACTCTGCTATGACAAAAAGATTCAGGAGTATCTCAACGAAGGTATAATAGAGATTGTTGATGGTCCTGATCCAAACGCGGTTGGAATATACCATATGCCGCACCGTGGTGTCTGGAATCCCGATAAGCCTAAGCCACTTAGAGTTGTATTTGATGCATCATCTAAAGCAAATGGACAATTCTCCCTTAATGAAGTAATACACACAGGAGAAGCATTCACAAATAAAATACATGACTTACTAATTACTATTAGATTAAGCAGGTTTATACTTTTATGCGATGTAGAAGCAGCATTCTTGCAAATTCGTCTTAAGCCTGAGCATAAAGACCTTTGTAGATTTATGTATAGAAAGGATAGTACCAAACCGCCCACAAAGGATAATGTCTTAACTTATCGGTTCACAAGACTCGCGTTTGGTATCAATGCATCACCAGCTATTCTGAATATAGCAATAATGGCCTTTTTGGACTCGAAAAATACAGAGCTCGCAAAGGAAATAATGAACAATTTGTACGTTGATAACGTAGCACTCTCGGCAGATTCCGAAGACGAACTGATTGAAAAATACAAAGAATCTAAGCAATTGTTTCAAGAATTTGGGATGAATCTGAGAGAATTTGTCAGCAACTCTCAGAGAGTTAACGATAGGATACCAGAAGTTGACAAAGGTAAATCTGGTCTAATTAAAGTATTAGGAGTACAATATGATACTGTATCAGACAAATTTTTCATAGAAACAGGGAAACCACCAAAAGAGAGTATAGTAACAAAGCGATCACTTCTAAGCGAGTTACAGTCAATTTATGACCCAATTGGGGCAGTAGCTCCAGCTATAGCTCACCAAAAATCGCTTATGAGAGAAGCAATGAAAATTGAAGGTGGCTGGAAAACTGTTCTTCCAGAACACCTGCAAATACAATGGAAAGTAGCGCAAACTTCTTCCTCAAACGGAGTTGTCGAAATACCTAGATATGTAGAGTCCGAGACTGGAAACTTCGACTCAATCTGGATATTTGCAGACGCAAGTCAGTTATGTCTAGCGGCTTGTGTTTACTTTGTGAACTCTAAAGAACAAAAGGTCAGTTCCATCATAAGTGGCAAATCCAAACTTTCACCCCTAAAACAAGCATTTAAAATTCCAAGATTAGAACTGCTATCTATTCTTCTTGCGCATAGGTTGGCAAAGTCTATATCCCTTTCGCTGAAAAAAGAGGGAATAAAAATAAGAGTCCACAACGACAGCACAGTAGCACTCTGCTGGATAAAAAATCAGCGAAAACTACCTATATTTGTCCAAAACCAGGTGGACAGAATCAAAAAATTGCAATCTGACATAAAGGCAAAAGGTCATTCCGTTGAACTATTTCATGTTGAAACCGCTGCTAATGTAGCTGACATAGCCACTAGAGGCTTAGAAGGTGTTATGTTGCCCAGTTCAGAATGGGTTAAAGGGCCATCTTGGATTAAAAACGATAAAGCTACTTGGCCAATTATTCCATATGAAAATGTCGCTGATCAAGAAATTGACGTTATTTCATCAGAACAAAATATCCAAGTGCCTTCCCAATTGTCACAGACTATAAAGGAAAATTCCGACAACAAGGTTATTGAGGTATGGAAATACAGTAACTATCCAAAGCTTCTTCAAGCCACCACGCGACTCTGCAAAGTAGCCAAACTTTGGCTACACAAAGCAAATGTAACTTGCAGAGGAAAACAGTTGTCAACGTTTGAAATCTCGGACAACATAACCGCTATGGAAATAGAACAAGCCGAAAGATTGTTGATCTTACAAGATCAAGCTCACCTGTGTGAAAAAGAACTGAAAGTACGCTTTCGTGACAAGAATTTTTTCAAAGACGAATGGGGAGTAATCAGATGCGACACTAGATTGCAAAACTCTTACCTTCCCAGAGACACAAAACAACCAATTCTATTGGTCCCTAAATCTCACCTAACACAACTAATTGTTTCACATTTTCACGAAGAATGTGGTCATGGCGGGAGAGAACACACTCTGTGCTCCATAAGACAAAGATTTTGGTTACCGAAGCCATCGGGCACCATTCGTAATATACTTACGAAGTGTGTACCCTGTAAGAAAACACAGGGTTTACCATTCAAATCTCCTGACATGCCGTCTCTACCTAACGATCGGGTAAATATTTCAAAACCCTTCCAGAACACAGGCTTAGATTTTATGGGTCCAATTCGAATGGATAACGAAGAGAACGCCTATGTTTGTCTATATACCTGTTTAACCACTAGATTAATACATCTCGAAGTGGTGGAAAATATGTCGGCTGCCGCATTTTTGAGCAGCTTTGTTCGGTTTTCTTCTCGTAGAGGTGTACCCTCAGTAATTCGGTCAGATAACGGAACGAACCATGTTTTGGGAGAAAAAATAATTCAACACTTATACGAAAAAACACCGGATTACCCGAAAAATGCAATGAATTACTTTGCAACTAATCGCATTAAATGGATATTCAATCCACCAAGCTCGCCTTGGATGGGCGGCGTTTGGGAGCGACTCGTGGGTTCCGTAAAGAGAGCGGCTAAGAAAGCCATCGGTACTAAAAAGCAAAACTTTATAGAGTTGAATACTCTATTCACCAGAATCGAAGCAATGATCAACACCAGACCGTTAACAACAGTCGACCCTAATGATATTGACACATTGCCACTCAGACCAGTTGATTTCCTTAATGGGATTCAGAAGTTCAGTTTACCGGATGGATCGGAAACAGATCCAAACAACAGGGATTATGAACCTGAGTATTTGCAAACTTTCGAACAAACCAAAGAAAGTTTTGAATTCTCGGTAAATCTTGCCAACAAATTTTGGAATTGTTGGATAAAAATCTACTTAACCGAACTTAGAGACGCTCATAAGAGTCGTTTCAAGCAAGGTCGCTACGGTTCTAGATCAGTTCCTGAAGTCGGCGAAATAGTATTAATCGAAAAAGACAACTGTCCAAGGGGACATTGGAAATATGGAAAAATATTAGAACTAATAGAGAGTTCCGATGGAAAAATTCGCACAGTTAAAGTGTTGAAAGCGAACCATAAAGTGACGGTTAAGCCAATAATCCGCTTATATCCATTAGAAATTCGAGCAATTGGGTCACCTCTGCAGACCGAGGAATCCCAAGAATCAGTGGCAACCTCAGAAAACAACACAAAAAATAACAAGTTATCAACGGATGAAAACAACGGAAATTCAAGCGATGATGATAGACCGTTAGAATCCTTCAAGAATTCGAAAGCTGTCAGATCACCCATTTCAGTTCGATCTAACTTGGTACATCTTTGTTTGTTTATGTGCCTAATTAACGCGACCCATACCCAAGCAACGGACAATCAATATTTGAACTGTTCAAATGGCCAGGTGATTGTCTCACCAATATTCAAACCATTCAAACTATGTTTTGAAGAAAAATGCAAAACATTTCGAAACTTAATTCATGAAAGTACGTTCTTAGTTCCACGGCACTCTTGGAACCAACTGAGTAATGTTACAATCAAAATTGGCAACTATATTGAAAATGCACTCTGTGAACCACACCATGTTTGCCAGAAATCAAACGCATTGCTCTCAAAACACTTAATAGGTAACCCTAACTGTTGGCCAGAAGGCGCCGTTATATCAGCAGGGATTATCTTATTAATTCTGTTCATAACACTATCTCTATGTGGGATATTTGGTTATAAAAAATGTAAAAGCCTCCGAAAGAGTAAAAGAAACGGTGCAGAAACAATAGAACTGACAGAGTTTCCAAAACTAAATATACCAAGAGCCTTGCCACTTCTGACAGGTTTAATTCTATTATGCGCAAAAGGAGAAGCCTGTCAGGAAGGTTATATGAGACATTCCATAGATATTAAGTGCAATGATAACGGAAAATGCCACAACGACTATCGGCGAGAAATACTCTTCAATAGTATTCACAAACAAATGTGTGTTGGCATAACTCAGAATGGACTAAATGTGGGCAAAATAAAAGTTTCAAAAATACATGAACACCATAAATGTGTAAAAATGGTCCACTTCTACACCAAGGACACGTCACCTGTAGAATTTACAGCATTTAGGTGCCCGGCCATGGGCTCGTGTGACTACCTCACTAATGTTTGTAAAGTTTACAATTCTTCCACCAGGGTTCCAGAGCTTTCTGGTGCTGATCCTTACCCAGGCTATTTTGTCTGTCACAGAAGGAACTGCCTTACTCAAGCCTGTCCTTGCGGAATACCCGGAATGGCGTGCGAGTACCTAAGAGTAGCCCATGTTCCAAATAACCAGAAAGTCTATGAAGTTTCTGAATGCTCGCAGTGGGTACCAAAAATACTATTGGAAATTGAAACCCAGTTGTATGACAAGAAAACAACAAAGTTAGTTGTCCTTGACCCATATGTCACTCGTTCACTGAAAAACGTGAACCTGACTGTAATTAGTCTCCAACCAACAATTTCGCCCCTCTGGCACAAACAATATATAGTAAGTGGGAAAGAAGCCCTGATAATGCCGGAGAACTATAAGTTGCCAGTATTGTGTTCAACTCGTGAACAAGCGGAAAAACAGTTTTCAAGTTGTGAAAATACGATGATCTGTTCATGCAACCAGTACTTGGAATCGGGAAAGTGCAATTGCCCGCCATACTCTATTAAAAACATTCAGTCAAAACGGGCTCACGCACTGCCTCTCTTCACTAAAAATCTTGATTTAGAACTACTCAATCATACTATCATCGCAACAAATGGAATTGCTGAATTCACCCTAGTGGTTGAAAGCAAGTACATTGCTGATAGTACCGAACTGTCTTACGAAGCCAGCTGTGACGTAACAGCCGGCGAACTAGTCGGTTGCTATAACTGCATTGAGTCGGCTAGAATCAATCTAACTTGTGTTTCCGAAATGGAATTTATGGTGATAATATATTGTGAAAATCAGCAAATCTTGATAGAATGCACACCAAAAGGAAAACGTTCAGAAACCTTATTAACATTCGATGAATCAGATGTAAATGAAACATGCACATATGTGTCAAATCATCGAAACAAACAGTTGTTAATTACCGGAAAATTACATTTCCATTCCGATATACCGCCACCAATGTTTGTACATAATGCCACAGACCACCATTCATCCCCATTTGATTGGTTTGATGGACTTAACTTTCCAGACTTGAAACCCTTGTATAATGTCCTTTCGAACCATTGGAAATTGACACTAGCTACAACTGTGATTATTATTATTATCGCAGCGATCACAATTCAATTTGGCCCTATGGCTATAGTTGGATTTGCTCAGATAATAGCGAAAACATTTTCGCTTATTGCACAAGTTTTATGGTTCTGCGCAAAGTTAGTGCACCAGATTATCTCCGTCTGCTTCAAATGTCGCACTAAGGACCCTAACATAGGTCAGCGCGCCAGACAATAAGGGCGGAGTCTCTATCATTGCGATACAAAAATAATATTCAATATTAATATAAATATTTTCTTTAACCACATCAATTTATAAACCTCACACTTATTAATATATCGTTCTATTTCTTATTGAAATTTTGTTGTGTAACAGTCTTCAACCTCACATTCCAGTTAACAATGGAAAGAGCTATCGCCGAAATTGAATTTGAAGAGTCTATAATGTTGAACACTGAACTGGAAAGACAAGTTGAATTTCTGACCAAGCAAGTTCACGTTCAGAATCAAAAGTTGGATTCTATGATGCTCCACTTTAATGAGGTCCGTTCACACATTAACTAATTACCAGCTCTATTAGTTCTTCGAATTCAATAACTAACTACCAGCTCTATTATTTCTTTAAATTCAATAACTAAAACTAACATAAAACATACTCCAAATTCCAAAGCTCGCTATTTCCATATACTTTCAGGGCTTAGAAAAGCTCATGAAGGTAGCGACAATGGCGCTCTGTCGTTTCTGCAAGCACGAGGCTAACCCTGATAATCACCGTTCGGGTGATTGTTGGCGTCTGAAAGACAGAGAGAGTAGATTGGAGTATATTCTTCTGAATGGTCTCTGCAAGTGCTGCTTGCAGGAAAAGCATGAAGAAGCCTGTCTGGCCCAATGCGGAAAATGTAGAGGTTCTCACCACCTTTCAATCTGTGATCGCAATCAACAACAAAGAGCGCAACAGGCAAATCACACTAATCATAAGGCCAATCGTTACAACCCCTACAGCCGTCCCCCCAAAAAATGATTCTCCTCTGATTACTTTAGTACTTCACAAGCCCACCGACTTCGCTACCTCACCAACTCCACAATCAATTAATTAACCCCTTGCTCTTCTCTTAAATTTTAATATGTATACAATATTCACATTTATGTCTCTATTCATTACTTCCTGCTAACCTTATTTTTACTTTAATATTAAATTCATCGTAATATGCTTTCCGTCCAGCGTTAAGTTATGCTCGATATCCATTTCCACTTAGTGAAATGGGTACTGTCCTCAGTCAAATTATGTTCTATGTGGAAAGTCGAGATATTACTTGTTTAATCTTAATCTTGTTACAATGACTTTCTTCCCTTTTTCACCCCCGGCAGCGGCCATACTTGGTCTATTATTTCTTTCTATTTCTATGTTTTCATTATACCATTATTCCTAATTTTAATCTGTATTAAATTGTTGTAAATTTAAATCTTTTTTCTTCCCAGGCCCGGAGTATGCTGGCAGTATGCCAATACACTTCGGGGACCACGCCCACTACCCATTTTATTCTTTATTCGTTATATTTTGTTATATATATTGAGGTTGCAAATAAACAAAGACCTAAAACCTACTGTACTCTTACTATATTGAACTAGACTAAACAACACCACTGAACCACCCATTCACGAGGTCTATAATTGTCAGTTTAGATTATTGATCTTTGGATAACTAACCTTAGTCTTGAAGTATGTAGCACAGAATCGAAGAACTGTTCTATACCGTTAGATGTTTGAGGAAGCATAGCATCTATAGAATGTTCCCAGTTCACATGAATGCGGATTCCTGTGGCCCTGATAGCGTCTAACCCAGCTAAGGTATCCGCGTGCGTCTCCTTCATCGTCTTACCGGTATACGGTTGTTTACATTGAACACAAGCATGTATAGGACAGCCATGCCCGAAAATATAGAAAATTATTTAAAACATTAGACAATTTCTAGAAACATCCCAAGACTTGTATGGCTAAATTGTGTTCAGCGTTATAAGCGTCTAAGCGGAATTCCTACTCTCCTACGTTGACAACGTGCTCTCCTCCTTTCGTAAAGTTAGTCTTGTTTTATGCTCGACCCATTTGATATACTTGATAGCCACTCGACTCTGTGGATCATTTCCTCCATATCCTTGCTCAGTGATTACTCCTACTTGCTGTAGTTTGAGGAATAGATGTCTCATCATAAAGAAGGAGTACATGCGGCAATAGAACTGTTTAAGAGCGGATTAAAACCTGTAAGCTCAATACAGGATTCCATATATCAGACCATATGGAAGAATATGTAACAAGTAAAGACTCAAGTTTAACTCCAATACTTTATATTATAGTTAGAATAATCGTAGAAAAAAGTGTTTTATATAGGAAAACACTAAAAAATAACTTAATAACAAAAGAAACAACATATAATATAAATAATGTATAAAATAATACTAAATAAGAATGGTAATATGTAAAACTGTTTAATATCGAACTATACGCAGATGTATTCACCATATGCGGCCATTCTAGCATTATGCTTTAAGGTATCTTATCTTTTAAAAATAAATAGACGAGATTTATTTTATCATTAAATTGCATAGGTTCTGAAACAATTTTATGTATATTATATATTATTAATGTAGAAAATAACTTGTTACAATATAATATGATATAAATGAAACAAGTATTTATAGAATGTAAATGCCAATTCTGAATGAGATAAAAAGAGCTATTTTCAATATTATGATTATTACTGAATGACAGTTTATTTTCAATAGTATATCGTTGTATCGTCTATAATTTTCGGGAAAAAACAACCATAATAAACGAATAAGTGTCACATTTAAGGTGAGAGAGACAGTGTTGTTGTATAAAGGAATGTAAAATAATATACAAAAGAAACGATTATTATATATATTTTATAATTTCCCTTGTTTTATAACTAAACTAAATAATTATCCTAAATATATAGAGTAAAATATTCTTTCCATTCATTTGTGGGCTAGTTCTTTTTCACCATTTGCCCTGCGTCTCTCACAGCGAGAGACATAAAATCAATATCTAATGACAACACAATGAACAAAACCAATGTAGAAACTATATTAAATGCTTCAGTTCCTATTTATAAACTGGAATATCTTAATTTTAATAATGTATTATTGAATGAAAGTTTATTTTCAATAGTGTATTGTTTTTTATCATTATAACACTTGTGTTTTCTTAAATAAGACACTCTATTTTAACTTGAAATAACTATTTCGTAGGTGAAGTTCCACTAAAATGAGCGGTCCACACAAGCGCAGGTTGTTGCCGGAACTTGGACTTTTTATTTCTTTATTATTTGATCATTGCCATTTTTTGAATAATTTATATAAAAATACAACAACATTAACATTTCTTTTTCTTTTTTAATCCCTTACCCCTGTTTCGAAAAAATAAAATCTTAGATGGCTCTTACCGTATCCACCTGCTTTGTGAAACAGGGAATGGTTCCTATGAGAGAAAATGCTATGCCACCCTCTTTGGGAGAGGACATTAATCTGGTCACTCATTTAAAAATGAATGATGTTTTTCTTATCAACCTCTGGCAAGAAACAAATGAGTAAGTGTAAAGTATGCTTCTTATATATTCTATTAACAGTTTCATAACAAATCTCAATGGCAGAATCTGTTGCGCGTATAATTGTTTCAACGGAGCGCAACTATATTTGCCGTTGAAACTTAACGAGTAGGTTTCATAAAAATTAAACAAGAAAATTATTATTTTTTAGTCAAACTGCCCAAAATGTGAGATTTCCGTCGGAAATTTTACGTCGGACCTCGGATAATCGAATTCCCAACCTGTGCCAATATTGGCAGGCAAAGTACGTTAAATTTAAATACACCTTGATTACATTGCACTGGCCTTATACGGTGCGCTGTGTTGTAGATTTTCTTATCAAAAAAATTGTAGATTACCTAATTTTAAATTGTTTGAATGCAAATTTTGTCGTCGTACATCGTATGAGGTCCGCGGAATGCAGTCTAGGTTTTGAAACAGACTATATATATATATATATAATGCATATTGAATTAATACAATTTTTATAGATACAAAGTGGATGTGAAATATCCTACCGCTTGGACAGTAATGGATCGAAATGGCAGTGTGCTCCCTTGCGAAACGGTGGTTTTAACATTGAGAATGAATCAAAACGAAGGCCGCCAAATCACAAGAAGAAATATCGTTGAAAATGAATATGAAATGAATATGAAAAGTTATATTTTATTTTGAATACCTCAAAACTAAATGAAAAAAACAGTTTATTGGTTATCAACTGTTGAAGCTGAACAAGTTGAGACGACTAATTTTTCTCGATGTTTCTTTGTTTTCCGGAATGCATATGCTTTAAAAAGATGGAGACCTCCGACTTAATCAAATTCGCCAGTGACAGAAAGCAGAAAAATAGTGGCTGAATCAGAGGATGATATTATAATGAATACCTGTTGCGTATCAACTTATCTTATTACTGTACTTATCCACATCCCGACTATACTTGATTTCAATAGCGCGAGATCAATCTCTCCGCCAATCATTTCCTTATCTCATAATGTAGATTCCTTGTATATTGTTATTATATATCTTATCTAATATAGTCAAATTCAAAAGTAAAGAGGCCGTATATTCTGCGTATTTCGTTATTTTTAACACTGCGCCTGCTGGCATTCTACTCTTTCAAAACAAATTTTATTAACACGGCTGTATTATTTTTGATTTCCACTATCTACATTTTATATATTTTTATGAGCCCGGAGCCAGGCCGGAGGTCAAAGAGTCGGCCCAGCCCGGCCCGGTACCGGTCGGGCCCGCCCTCACTTTTGCCACCACTGACTTCAACCAAAGATCTATCAATGAAAGCCGAATTCCACAAAAACAATAGAAATGTTGTGAGCATAAAACAGAATCCGACTTTTATTTTCAACATTTTGTTTGCATTTCGTTCAATTCTGTATATGAGTTCATTGGTTCAATTAACTATAATATGTTGTTTCAACCACATCTATTTAAATAAAAATGCTAGTTGCAAGCTATGCATCCCACGGGATCCCAAATAAAAATATAAGCTTAATTGAATTGTTACTTTACATAAAACGGGCTGGTCGCTAACCGTTATTGTACAAATACATTTAGAAAATAGTTTATAAAGCATGCATTTTACTGTAGAAACCATTCCAACCATGACTGCCATGTTTATTTTATTCCTTTTTGTTTTGGCAACATCAAATGCCGGTACGTTTTTGTAAAATAAAAGTTTTCTAAGATTGTATAGTCTATCTCAAGACCTAGGTGTACAGCGCGGTATCACGAGCGGGGCGCTGTGTTATATAAAATGAATGTACTTTTGCAGAAAACGCACCACGTCGACCGGTTTCACCATCATTTTTATAACATTGTGCCCGCTTATGATACCGCGCTGGAAAGCTAGGTCTTGAGACTGTAATGCAAAAAATAGGTTGAAACATTTCGGTTATGATGAGTACAAAATAATTATGGCTCATTAACTTCATTCTGCTTAATGGCTATTAATTCAAATAATTTAATCAGTTATTAATCTAGTGGACTAGGTTATTTTCAACACAGCGGAAAAACTAACCCAATACGAAGTATTCATAGATTTTAGAAGATTGTTTTGACTCTTATGATTGGTGTCGGGAAGTCGATGGAATCTGTTACGACCCGGATTTATATAATTTTGTAGAGGTAGGATACTGATATAGTAAAATAATATATGTGCCAAAGTTTATTGTATATTTGTTTTTTTACGGAACAAGAGAACACATATGTTTGGAAAGAAGAAGTGAGACGAGGGAACCATAGGAAGTGGAACTTCATAGCACAGCACCCAGGGAGTGGAGGCGGCGAATCAAAATGAATTTGCAAGAATGCTTTCTTTGGGGGGATTCGAACCGTCGACCTCTAGCTTATGAGGCGAAACTTCTAACCACTGGGCCATAACGTCCCCTGTTACCTTATGATGATTGCCAAGTTACTAAAACAACCCTTATATCGTTAGAATAAACCTTTATCAATTGAACCAAGTATCCTTCCAAACCTACAGTTTTTCATGATTTCAGACAAATTGCCGTAAAACTTGCAGTTTCTGTCAAGAAGAACCTACTACCAGTAAGTCAAAGATTCAGAGAACTTAATTTATTTAAATTTTTTATTTTCATTGTTATTTGGGAGGGAAGAATTTCTTTAACAATTCATTGGAGCAAAAAATTGTTAAAAAGCAAACGAATCATTGTTGTAAATAGCTACGTTGCATTTAAGTGTTTTTTCGAAAGCTTTGGCACCAATATGTCCCAATTATGAGCCGATATGACAATTATGTGACTTAAAATACTAGAAATGATCTTGATTATATTAAATTTCCAGAGAAAATTAATCCGAGAATGAAACAGTGTAAAACTGGACTTGAGGGCATAACTGAACAGATCTAAACTATGACCAAAAGTAAAGGGTTATTTTTACAAGTATATCTTATTCTTCAGATGCTTGCATTGATAAAAGTCTTGAGTGCGCCAAGTTCACGGAAATTTGTAATTCAACGACTATGGCACCATTTGTAAAGGCAGGTTATTAAGTGTTAGAATCTTTATTCGCAAACTCATATTTGAATCTATTTTAGTCAGCACCGAGAGATATCATGGATTGTCACTTGCGTATTTATTGGGTTTCTAACACCGCACCTTCAGGCAACTTGCACGCGCGTACTTGCAAAGTACAATATTGAACGGAGAATTCAACGCTCGTCTAAGCCCCTTTTGCGAGCGGAGATTGCAGAAGGGGCTTAGACGACCGTTGAATTCTTTACACTCAGTCATTAGTCTTGGCGCTGACTATATAACACAAGAAAGCTTCAAGATCTTGACTTAAATAGTAGTTTCATATATAGTAGAGGAAATTGGAGTGAATCATTTATGAGTAAAATCCACCTCTTTTCAAGGGTTGGATAACAAGAATACAAGAGGTAACAGGATACCGCTCTGTTTTTCTGAGAAGGAAGCCAGTGGCTGTAGTATAGGAACGCTCGCGTGGGCTCCCGAGCAGTTTTGAGCTTGCTCGGGCAACATCCACAACTGTTCGGAAAGCTAAAAACTGCCCGGGCACCCATCCGGGCATTTCTTCGGAGGGAGTATTCCATTCCACAACTAGAACCTTCTTTTCTTTCTCTAAAAAGACTACAATGTCTTTTGTAATCTATATTTCCTAATTTCAGGTGAACTGTCAAAAAACCTGCGACGTCTGCCCGCCCGGTGAGTTTCTGATCTACAAAAACTGCTTTAAATCAGTTTAATATTTCAACGACCAAACAAAATTAAATCATTTCAGAAATTTGCTTTGATAATGTTTTCGAATGCGAGCAATATCCAGATGTATGTTATGATCCTTTGATGACTGCATTTGTACAGGTTAGTCTCATTCGCGAAATTGATTTCAAATGTTGTATTTGTGAGGAATAATACCATGCAAACACGACCAGGCCGGCCAGTCAATTTTTAAAAAGGCCCGGGCCGAAAAGATGTCTGATCTGTTTTTAATGAAATGCTTGGCAAAAAAAGTTTGACCCACAACTCTGTTGTGTTATTGAACCAGTTGATATTTTTAGGCAAACTGTCGTAGAACATGTGGATTCTGTAGGGTGAGCTAGTTTCATTTAATGCAGCTTACTTTACCAACTCCTCTTGAAAAATATGGAATTTCATGAAAAAACTTATGTTTCCATCAATAAAGAAACTCTACAGTATATTAAATTAAAACAGATATTTTGATTAAAGCGGTTTCGTAATTGAAGATAAGGTATTCAGACCAAGATACGTTATATAGTCTCGTTTATAGAAACGATGTAACTTTATAGAAGACCGCTACTTTTCTCATATTGTTATAGTCAGCGCCAAGAGTAATAATGGAGTTGCGTATTTATAGGATTTTTCACACCGCACCTGCAGGCAAATTTCACGCACGTACATGCAAATTGCAATATTGAACGGAGAGTAGCCGCCAGATGCTGACGCGGTGCAAAAGGGGCTCAGACGAGCATTGAATTCATTACACTCCATCATTACTCTTGGAGCTGACTATAAATTGCTTAGGCTTTGCAAAAAAGTTAATATATAACCTACGGAATTTCAGGTTGACTGTACCGGGGATGTTGCAATTGGTCCTTGTATAAATGGTGGAAATAACGGAAATTTCGGCTATGCCTGTGACTATAGGCTAGAAAAGTTGTGCTCAGTTGTGGACTATTTGGTAAAAAATATTCTCCATAGTCGGATTTAAAAGTAATACGGCCGCGTTAATAAGCAGGAGTGTTGCAATATTTTGTCTGAGTAAGGCAGAGCGAAAGCAAGTTTGCAATCTGCTGATACAGCGCGCGTAGAATGCAAGCAGGCGCAGAGTTAAAAATGACGAAATAAGCAGCATACACGGACGGCCTTATTACTTGTGAATCTGACTATATTTTTAATTTACGAGTCACTCTAAAAAGTGAAAGTCTTTAGAAAAAACACCGAACATTTATTGATTTGACAAATTTTGTTGTTAACTATTCCATTTTTGAAGAACCCCGATAAGGAGTTGGGTTCCCCAACGGGCGGTCTGTGTCCGCAAGGCTTTGTGGTTATCTATAACGTGCTTGGCTATGTAGATGGAGTGTGCGTCCGAGCCTAAGAAAGTAAGCAAGTACGGAAGAACAAACTTACCATACTTATTAATAAATATATTTTGCAGCAATTTAATATTATTTCCACAACTTCTTTAAGGGCACGGTCTACTCAAAAATTTCTCTTCATTCTTACGTTTAAATCGATTGCGAACAGCGTTGGCAGACAAATTGAATATAAAAGAACTTGTATGTCAATGATTTATTCACTATGTAACACATAGTCACAATTAGCTCAACGGGGCTTGACAAGCCCCGCAGGATCTTCGTTGATCGCAAGGCATGTCATTTGTCCATAATCCATTCAGTAGGTATGGGCAGGTACTGTTCATCAGCGGCATCCCTGAAAAATTTAAGCATAAGTTACTTTTCCGAAAAACATATATTGTTGTCATTGACATATTTCGTCACTAACAAATAATTTGGCCAGACCACATTATCAAACCGGCTGAGCAGTGAAAAACGTGCGTCACCGTTTCGGTAAAGACCATACATTACTAATAACAAAGAAGGTTCCCAAATATTTAATTTAACTACAGACCTGTTTGGAAACCGTTATAAGAAAAGGGGGTTCCGTCGTCCCAGGCACAACTACTGGTATCTCCATTGTATTTAATATTTGTACAACGAAGGCCGATGCTCACGGCGTAGGCCAGAGGACACTGGGACGGCATGCTAATGAGGTAATCATTTACCTGAAACATTTGTTAAACCGAAACCATATTCTCCAAACATTTAGTTTTAAAATTCTATCAGTATTTGAAATGTAGCGGGGTTTACAAATACTAGCTTCCAACCTCTTTCGAAGGAATTGAGACTATCTTTCCGCCGGGTACCATACGACATTGTTTTGCAACATCATCACGAGTCATGAAAGAGTATTGTATTTTCTAAATATAATAATAGTAATAATAATAAATAATAATAATATATTGTTTATTTTCGAATTTCGTTATATATTAACCTTGATATATAGTTTGATTCAAGATAGATAATGGAGAGTTACTTGCGTATTTTAAGGTAATTTTGTTTATATGTTCGGTTTTCGAATACTGTCAGAGCCATTTCCAACGAGATTCTTTTTTAACACTACATTATTACTCTTGAATAGAACTATATAAATGTATACATGATTTTTAAATGAAATTAACCATTTTATCATCCTATCCAGAACGCTAAACAGATCTCAAAATTTCAAACGAACCTTGCGTTTTAGTTAATATTTTAAGCCAGGGAAACATTCAAAATCATGAACACTATAATTTCTGGATCTCAATATAACTTACATAGTAACAGGTTCCTTTGAATTCAAAGTACTTGTCTGGACAACGGAGCAGTGGATCTGAAAATGCAGATTTCTCAAAACAGTGGCCGAAGAATATTTCAAAGATGACGGGACGGGCTACCGGAAACACACGAATGGCCGCGCCCTAACGCAATGATGCAAATCAAAATCGGATAGGTAAAACTTGGTGCACGATTCCTGGATTTATTTGATAAAGAACTAATATCTATTTTGGTAAGATTCTAAAGGTCGTAGTTTCATCTAGGGAAATGAGTTTTTTTGTTCAGTAGTAGCAAAAAATATTTCAGTAGTTTCAGAGAAAAATTAAGTTTAATTTTTATAAAGGGGCACAGTCCTTTGACCCCTTTGACTTTGACCCTTGACTGCGACGAGCCGTTCAAACACGTCCGAATCCGCTTCCCATGGGCTCCAGATTGTTGTCCGAGCGAATTATCTCTAATAGGTGCAAAACAGCAAAACATTTTAGAACATACTTTTGGTAGTGTTAGTTGGAGGAGGCACAGTAGAAGTAGAGGGGATGTTAGCTAGAATTATAAATTATCATTTATGTAATTAAAAACATCTAATATACCATTGGAAGATACTTCACAAGCAAATTGAAACCGTTGTTGACAGGTAAAAGTAGACCAACTTTGACTATCCCGTCCAACAGAAGACATGTAAACACAAATATCATTAGAAGTAGGCTGACCTAAATTATTTGTTATTAAACATTTTCTCTATTCGCGCTGTTTAAATAACGTACACAGCTCGCCGTATATCAGCAACGGCGGACATGTGTACAGTCGCGGGGTCCAATCGTGGTGGGACCAGCGCTTCCTTGCGGCAAGAACGCTGAGGTTATTTCTTCAAATTTTCATGACTATTTTTATACAAATAGATAGAAAAAAATCAGCTCCATGCTATTGAGTTTATTCAGAAAAAAATATCCACGGGGAAGCCGAGAACAGTTTGGGCTAAAAATTTGAAGCGAAACACTCGGCAGCATAGCAAACGGTGACTGGATTATGTGACCAAAATATAAACCCGAAAATTCAGCGATAATCTCAGGTTTCTATTCGTACGATTGCACTAAAAACAGTCGAAAGAGGCCAATAGTGTGCTCTATTTTGTAAAGCTGGACCACTGCGAATCTACAGTCCTTTAGGTCTCATATCCTCCACGGCGCGCAATGTGGACTATTAAAAAGTTTCAGAATCGGTAATTATTTGATTAATATCGACTACCAAAGTCGGGATTGAGAATTTCTTACTAATTGTATAATGTTTTAGACGAACCTGGATAAAAGTTATTGTAGTTAAAAGGGATTTCATTATCGTTTATGCATGTTTTTACTTCACTACTGCATTGAATACCAAGCCATAGTGAGGTGGCGCCAACTTTAGAAGCCAGTGAATACAAATAAGCATTAGCCTACAAACTGCGAATAAAAATATTGTTATATCGCTCTACTCACGTATGCATCCCGTGGAGAAGAAAGTGTTCCATTGTTCATTTTGCATTCAGCCAAAGCATCTTTTCTCGACTTGTAGGTCGTGGAAACCTGAAAGTAATACCGTCGATCAGAGCTTGTTACCGGCCCGGCCTGAAATTTTAGAGGTCCGGCCGGGCCGGTCCAGTCGGATATACAGCTAATCCGGCCCGGACTGCCCAGCCCGGACCGGCCTGGCCGGATTACCAGGTCTGCCATCAATGGCTTGGCAAATAATTACTAGGCATTGGCCCTTTCTTGTGGAATACATTGTTTAAGATTAAAAATGTTTAGTAAAAGTTGTTTCCATACCTTATAGCACTTATCCCAATTGGAATTAGCGGGCTGAACATATCCCGAAGGACAACTGAGAGAAGAAGAATCCGCGAAGAGAATGTTATTCAAGTTGGAGTCGAAAGGAGCCAAAGGTGGTACAGTAACCGGGGTTGCGGTGCCTAAATGATAAAAAGGGACATTTTTGTAAATTTGTAAGTGGTATTACTGCTAACTTTTTTCTTTAATAAGATATTTTTTTCCTAAGAAATAATGAAAAATAAAAGAAAGGATAAAACAGACAACATAAATGGTTCCTAGTGAAGAATAATTCCGTTTCGCCCCTAAGCTCATGAGGAATTATCTTCTTATCTAAAAGGCTGGTGGGGCTGTTTCAAGTATTATATTACTATAGGGTTTGATTAGGCTCATCAGATCGGCCCAGCCTTGATTTACTTTACTTTTTAATGTGATCAAATTCAGAACCATGAAAAATAGAAATATTTTTAAGGCGAATTAAAGATTTTCAGTTCCAAAAGTTCTGTTTTCGCGAGTCCCCTAAAATCAGTTACCTCCAGAAAAACTGAGAATGCACACTGTCAATGCAGAAAGAATAATCTTCATATCGTCAATACGGATGATACTGATAAGTTCAGTGAAATTTCTATTTATATACGAAACTCTTTTTTTATCAGAAACCCAACTTTTGGCCTTTTTCAAATGTGACTGTTCTTTTTTCTTTTGAAAAAATGTTTACAATGTTTGCCGAAGGTGCCGAAGCAATATAATAAATTTGTGCAATTCAACTTTTAGCCTCTAAAGTTTTATGCGTTCATCTCGGATGACAATTCTTTAAAACTCGCGAAACCACTGAAATATGAAAAAACTGAAATATTTCTCAGTTTTTTTAAACTAATAAAAAATGTTGTAGACCGTTAGTAGAAAATTTTAGAATGTTGAATTCATAGTCAAAAGTCAGAATTGTGTTTTTTTCTATATGGGCAAATAAGTTTAGGACGATGCATTTGAAAAAACTTTCCTATTCTTTTACAGCTCTTTGAACAAACAAATTGCATTCCGGGAAATTGCCTTCATATCAACGGCGGGTCAATGTAATCGGTACCAAATAATAGTAGTGCGCGCCTTGCAGAGGAGGCGGGACTGCCCGTCGTTAAAAGGAGAGGTTTGAAGATTTTTACGCTTTTTTCAGGCTTTGAGAGACTATCACTCTTTCTCTTAGTCTATTTTATTATAGTTAGCACTCGCCCAGATCTGCATATCCATTATAAAATCCTTGAAGATCAATATCTTTATTGGGTGCCAAGCGAGCATTGAACTCGTTTAAAGTTGTCATTCCATTGAACTTTGCATAGGTTCGGGGTGCAAAAACAAAACCATATGTATTTTGATATGACGGGTGTTGAATCGTTATAGATCAGAACGTCGTCCCATGCAGATTCTAAATAAAGGTGTTTAAGAATGAAACTCCCCTCAGCTCAGGGGACCAGAGCTGAGGAGGGAAATCAAACTTAAATAGGGTTGGCGTTACCTTATCCTACAGACTAACACCAGAAATAACATCTCCACGATAGCAACAGACCCAG
>JAQGAV010001352.1:0-21470 GCA_034691345.1 Phasmarhabditis papillosa
GTAAAATTAACCTCAATATCTCACGAGGAAATTGGCTTTGCTGGGTTTCAATAGACTACGAATGCTTTAATTTGCGAAATAAGTTATTTTAGTTATAAATAAAGTATTTTAAACACATTTAAGCATAAATAAAGTATTTTTAAATATATTTAAGCATAAATGAAGTATTTTTAAATATATTTAAGCATAAATGAAGTGAATGCACTTGGTTGTATGTTTTAACGTGACTAATACGTTTATTTTGCATTCTGCACCTCATGAGATACACGTGACTTGCAAGCTACTATTTCATCCGAAAATAGAACTTATATACTTATTATATCTTATTTAAATATAAAAAAGGACAGATTCTTTTTATAAAAAGAGTATATAATAAGTTGTAAAAAGAAGAAGCAGTATTTTACTAACCAATAAGTTGGCATCATAGCAAATTCAAATTATATAGTATTAACTATAGTTTATCTCAATAATTAGGTTTCCAGCGCGGTATCACGAGCGGGATGCAATGTTATATATAATGAATGTAAAATCGGTCGACGTGGTGCGTTTTCTCCAAAAGTACATTAATTTTTCATAACACATCGCCCCTCTCTTGATACCGCGCTGGAAACCTAGGTCTTGATTTGTGCCCATATACACCGATGTCCGGAGGATCGGAGCGGCGATATCCGTTCCACGCCGTTCCCGAGCCCACCCGCTATACACCAACCTCCCGCCCGGGATTGGATATCGCCGTTAGCGCATTTTGCGTGTTTTATTGTTTTTTGCATTTTTTTCTGGGAATTCGCAATTTTCTTCATATATTTTTTATAAAGTTTACTGGTGTAATGCTACCTTTATATATTATAAAAAGGTTGCAGCGAAATGCACAGTATTTAAGTCATTTAAGGGTAAAATACCGAAAACAGCGACAAAAATGCGGATGGTAACATTTTTAGCCCTGTGTATGCATAACTTCATATAAATATATTAATGCAGCGCAAATAAATGAAGAAAATGACAAAATGGTAGAAAAAAAAGAAAATAAGTAATTTTGGCATTAGTGATATATACAGTGTTGTCCAATTACTGGTTTTTCTCTGGGGATCCATGGTAACTCAACCCGAACTCAGTCTAAATAATTGAAATACATTATATTGCAACCCTATATGTATTTAAAAATACGAAAAACGTTTTAGTTTATCAAAAAAAACATTCATCCCGAGCAAAAACCCTCGGGAACTTCGGGAGCTCCGGGCCGGGATGTCCGGAGATTGGTGTATACCGGGCGGGCGCACAATATGCGCCCTGCGGACAGTTCCCTGTGCCGCATGGCTAATATCCGCTCCGCTCCGTTCCTCGGGACATTGGTGTATACGGGCAATGAAATAAGAGATAGCAGCCGTGTGAACACCCACAGAGCCAGCAAGCTCTAGGTCCGATCAAGAGAAGTCTGTTTATCTCAGATTATGTCACCTGAAAGAATGCTCGACTAATTTTGCGAAGCATGAGGGTTATTGAAAAAATATATAAAAAATCAGGTTGCACAAAATGGGGGCCGGCAGGGCATATAATGTTATCCTCATTGGCGGTCAAACTTGACTATTTATAAACGATTGTCACGACGATTTTTTATAAACAGATATAATACGTTAATTTATAATTTGCTATTATTAACGCTCCGTTTCTTAAAATTCTGAAGTGTCATGAACTTTACTCTAACAAGTGAAAACATGTAAAATGAGAGATGATTAACGGACCGCACAGGCCGGCCCGGCACTGAAATTATTGATATTATGGCTGGCCCGCTTCGGCTAGTTACACTCCAGACAAAACATGCCGTTTATCGAAAGAAGAAAAGTGTTTACCTGACGAGTTATAATATTAGTTAAAGAAACGCCAGGATTGAAATAGTTTAGACCAACAAGTTTAATTTACGGCTCAGCGAGCTAAAGTTTTGCTTAGTGTAAGGATTTAAAAAAAATAAACGTTTGATTTCAGAAACGGAGAACGCTCAGTGAATCAGTTATGCATGAATGTGCTCTTTTACATCATCTACAACGATAAGCTTAAACAACCTTCGAAGTTTGTTGTTATAAGATTCATTTCATGCAAGAAAAAACACGATGCAGTAAGATTTTTGCAAATAGCAAACAGTTTTACTTCCATGTATAGTCGACGGCCAAGGCTTATGCATTGGTATACGGTACGAACTGCAAGTTTCATTGGAGCGCGGCCGAGTATTGGGGCACGAAAATGCAGACTAGTCAATGATGCAATGTTCAATACCACATCTTACTTATCTTTCTGATATAACTTATTTATTTACTGAATGTAACTATTTAGGGCGTTTTATATTGAGCACTCAAACCTTTAACTTGCATATCGTTTGGCCGCCGACTATAGGTACGTTAACTCTGAGACCTGAATGTTAGAAAAAGTTAGTGTTGGAGCAGATAAAGTTTGTCAGCTATTACAATGGGGCACAAAATGCGGAGAAAACATATGTGATTGTGGTTTACAACAACTCTCTCAGCACATCGTAAACTCTTAAAAAAATAAAATAATCTGTTAAGCAATGCCTTTTTCTGAAAAACTAGTTGCTCAATGGGACTAAGACGACAATCAGCTTCGATGAGAGTCTAACTAAATTAGTAAAAGAAACTTATTTTAGAATATATTGGCAAGTTATGTCTTAAATATCAGATAAAATAAACAAATATTTGTATAAATAGTTTCCATCTTCATGGTGAGCTTTGGAGAGTGTAATTCGATAGTGGAAAAACAAGTCAGCAGCTCTTAAAACGCCCACTACCAAAATGTGTTTAAATATGAAGTGAAGGTTAAGAAATTAAATAATCATCACATGTGGTCTTGTCAGGGATGGATCGCTTGATCGGTCCCATTCGCGCGGAGGCTACCTAGATTACAGGTTAACTTTTAAATTGAATCAGAAATGTTCTGAGATATAGGTTCACATAAAGACAAAGTAGTGCCAGTTTCAATGTTATTATTCCACCATAGCAAGAAACTATAACAATGAATCTGCAGAAGTTTGAGATTATCACTTGCGTCATCAGTTTTAGGTTTCGTATTACAGTATTTTGTTTGTTTCAGTGTCATTGAAGACATTAACCAACCTGCTGTAAACTAGTTGGTCTAAAGATATGTTGGTGTATAGGCGACAGTAGGGGGACATCATCACGGAAGTCGGAAAAGTCTGTAAGAATACCATTAATTTAATTAACATAAGTGTAAATAATAATGCCATATGACATTTTGGCAACCCACCAATGACTGGTTGATCAAGATCATTTGATGCTGGAAATGCAACAGCAGCTCTCCTTCGAGAAGTGCTCATCAAAAATCGATGCTGAAAATATTACAATATTATATTAACTAATATAAGGAAAAAATGTATATAGCAAAAGTGATAGAAATTTTTGAGACAGAATGTAAATTGCTGAAGTGATCTGCTAGAACCTATACATAGATCCTCAATACCGAGTGAAAATACACGTAATGAATAATAACGCTAATTCTACAAAATGGAGCAACTCGTTTTCACTATAAAAATCATTGGTTGCCCATTCGTAGGAATAGGTTTGTTAAACTTTTCTTAATAGTTTTAAAAGAGCTGGGTGGTCACTTTCATATACAAGAACACTAGTAAGGGTGTATAATCCCACAAGAAGTCAAAATAAGACAATATCTATTTTTGCTTTTGGGAGATGATGATAATGATTGTGTGAACGAGATACGTACTGCGGCCGAGTCAAAGGCGCCTCCGTCATGAGCTTCCGTCTTCAGCTGCGTATCCGTCGGTCGGCTAACAACAGTTGTTGCTTGTATTTCTGATCGATCTACACATCAAAATAAGATCTTCACTTATTTTTGACACGTAAAAGACATGTTTTTGCTGGCCGGCCCCACAAAAATGTCTACATCGAGAGTATTTTGATAATACGACAAAGCTCCAACAAAAAGGAAGGATATCTTCAGGCTGTTTGAAAAGCAAGAAAACGAGTAATAACAGTGGCAATCCAGAAAACGGAGCTAATAAAACGGCAATTGAGCTTTTTGTGTTGTGTAGAAGAACATAATAACAACCTAGGTGGTCGGATATTCAATCGGAGCCAGATAAATGAACACAGAGCCAAACAAAAATGGAAGAATACGATGAAATAGGTGATGAATGGGTTTAGGGGCGATTGTGTAAATGGTTTTCTTGGTAGGGGGTCTATGAATATAAGATCAGCTAGGGGCTTGCAAAATACATAATGCACCGAGTAACATTGCAGCGTTTCATTCACAGAATGTTTAATGAAAAAAAACAAGAAGTTAACTTTGAACAAATGTGGGAAATATAATTATAGAGTTGTACTTATGTTTATCAACAATACTTCCTATAAATACATTTAGTTTTAATGAAAATTAGAACAATATTTCTTAACAAAATTATAAATTGTTTAATCAGATGTTTAGAATTTTTAGTTTTTAACACGAGCGTTAATAGTGAAGAAAGAGAAAAGTGAAGACGGCTGTTGCTAAGAGCGATGCGCTAAGAATTCGCACAAATTCAGTGGACCATAATATATGAGAAATGTACGAGATTAGTTTTTGAGATGATCCTGCTCTCAGCAATTTGATAAGGAACATTTTTGTGCCACCTAGAAAATGGTTATAATATTTTATGAAGAATAAAAATGACAAAATTGTTTGAAACAATATAATTTATTAAATTTATCCTTTGGTTACTGGTAACATCTGACCATCACGTCCTCTATCCACAAAAAGTATTATCTCTAACACTCATTGAGTAAAATACGATCATATTTGCGCTTAATTTTTCCTTAGAAAGCAATTTCAGATAGGAAATTGACCGGAAATGGAAACCCTGCACACGGGAGTTTTGAAGTTTTCTCTGTTCTAATAAAAAATTGGATAACGTTTGCTTAGTTTAGAGTATTTTTTAGACATTTACTTATTTTCAGTTTGATTTTTCGGCTTTCTTGGTGGAATCTTAAAAAAACAAACATTGAAAGAATTACGTTTATTAGTTAATCAGGTTGAAAGCGGAAAAACATACAACATATCAGAGATCGAAGTTTGAGTAAGAAGAGGTATATTAGAGCTAATTTTGACTAAAGAATAGTTTTCGAGAACAGAATGACTAAATTCAAGGAAATTGGGAAATTGTCGAAAAGAGAAAGAATTGGTCTGAATTGGACAGAAAGCAAACATTTGAGGCTAAGTACGCGCTCTCAATATGAGATGAATGTTAAATTGAAAACTCAACTAAATAGAACCCCACAATAAGAAAACTCGTTAGTTTTACAGTTAGCTTCGAAGAAAGAAGCCCTCTCATTAAGAACAGTATTATGCCCTAACTCGGGCTCTGACATTTTCAAAGTACTCTTCTCTCGATTGCACATTTCCAGCTGGATCATACTTAACACAGACGTAGATCATATAAGATGGCCTGGAGGTCTGACATGGATTTGACTGTCCGCCGGCGTGACGTTTAATCGAGACTCCTACACCAATTTTACGAGAATTCCTCCATATCAGCTGCGAGAAGTGACCAGTCTTGAAGTAGGCCATAGGGACAAATCTGGAAACGGAAGAGTAACTTTTTTCAGCTATTTTTAATAATTTTATTAAAGGTATTGGTTTTCTTATATCTAGCTTACTTGTTATAATTGTATCCGTTGCCTTCCATATAGAAGCTTTGTATTATTGCCTTTGCAACGGTTTCGGGCTTCGGCAGATGGCTTGAGGCGAAGAAGAATAGATTTTCACCATAACTGAAGCATATAAATAAAATTACTTTTTTATATTTTGTGGAATTTTCCCCCTATTTTGAGACTTTCGCAACTCTGTGGGACATTGCTATTTGTCATCGTAACTATGATATTTAGTTATCCGTTTGTCAAGTTCAGTGTACTTTCATTTCCAAGTCGTGCGCGCCTAGTATGGTTAGCTATTTAACCTTGAAAGATTTACGATCAGTCTCAAATGAAACCGCTCTCGATTACTTACTGTTAGGTGAAAATGGTATCTTATCCTGATAAATGAAATGGAATGTATAGCTAAGCATCGAAACCCCGCTTGCGGCAAGCCGTCGGTTAGACGGATATGAAATCATTTGTTCGGTTTGTCCTGCGCAAACCAGGAAATCAGATCAGCACAATATTAGTTCGCGGAATAGGATTTGATTTTAATTAAAAGGGCATATTCTACAAACCATTATACAAACTAGAATGATTGATATGTCACAATTGGTAGCGTAGCCAGGCCGGCACTGCTGATAAAAGCTGCAGAAATATACGAAAGGTCACGCGCTCTTACGTAAACCCCGGTGTTTATTTCGGTTTTGTGAAACAGTTACGGGTCATCTGACTTCCGAAACGCAAATAATTGTTCTAATTAGTGGCAAATCTTACTCTTATCACCAATAAAACTGAAATTGTCTTTGAAGAAAGCAAACCGAGTGTCTGCATATGGGATTACCTACCTTCTAGGGGATTCGTGGACCAAACAATTTCTACGTTCTGCCAAATGATCGGACCATCTTTGCGCCGCAGAATCCATGGAAGAATCCCTCGCAACATCCACTGCGTCGTGCATCGAGCGGTACACATTGTGATAGAAAAGAATCTGTAAAATAGAATTCAGTTAAATATAATAAATATTTACAATGATAAGATAGATATAACTACTAATACTCTTCCACTTACCTCTTTCTTTAGTAAGATAACGTCGAAAGTAGTTGGATCAACTCGGTCCTTAATACTTTCTTTCAGCAGAAAGTCTTTAACCTGATTCACCTAAAAATTAAAAAGTAAATATGTTACATTTTCGGTTCAGTGCAGACTCTAACGCTGACCACAATCATTGACTGAACAACCTACCGAGTTAATAAATGTTACATCCGAAATATCGCCGTGTTTGTTCATCTTAGTTGTCATTTTGGGTGTTGTTGGAGCTTTCGTGGTGGGGGGTCTTGTTGGAGACGGAGTTGTCGTTCTGGAGTTTGAGCGCCGGGTAGTTTTTTCTTCACTAAATGTACGGAAAGTAAATAAAACGTTGAATATTGAAATATGTTCTGCTTTGTCATGCTAGCGAGTTATGCATACACTGACTCAGAAATAGAGAGCTACAATAGTCAGCTTTGGCAATTGTTTACTAAACGTTATTTTTTGAAATGGAAATGAATTTAATTCATCTAAATGGGAAAAATATCTACGCTTACTTGTATTTGACAACCACCGGTTCTTTTTCCGATTTCTTTCCAGACTTGAGCTTTTCTCTCAGATAATTGTACAAAGAGTTCATTTCGAATACTGAAGATGGTCGGCTTTTTGCTTCTTCTCTAGGTTGTGGATGCAGCCACGAAGGAATAGATGTCGGATTTTTGTCGTCAACGGATGAAATGATATAGGTTATCCTTAAAACAAAAGTAAACTAATAAATATATATTATGCATATGTTTGAACAAAAGTTAATATATAAAGACGGAGTTTTACTATATGACTCATGAAAGCTATTATAAATTCCATAACAACGATGAAAGCAAATATTGGTTCGTTTTTGAAAGTGATGACAGACCATCTTTTATATAATAATTTTTGTTATTTTGACTAGCGCCATGGCAAACTAACAATAAAGTATTTTCCGACGAAATAAAAACAATTGATTCTTAGTGATTTACTAAGAAATGGAAATATATAGTAGCTGTGATATAAAGTATCGTTTCCAGATTGGCTTTGCTTATCTTCCGATGAGAAATTTCAGAACAAAATAAGACCACCGTGAGACAATCATTCAGATCGCGTGGAGTCTAGCCTACCCTAGACTGTCTATCTATTGAAACATACTATATAATTATTTCTATTAACAACCTCATATCTGTTCCAACAGAAGATGAAAGCGTCGAAATTGTTCTGTATTTAGCCGGTGCCAGCTCCTGATATGTAGGAAAGGTGAAGACAATGTTACGACCAATTGTAACTTTTACGAAAATCCGCCGGCCTGGCTCCTAAAACCATAAAGTTATTTCCTAATTACAAGAAATTCGTTGATTTCGTATCAATAACAATTTAACATTTTTTACACATAATTAGTACAACTGCTTTGATGGTCGCCAAAACATGACTGGAAAAGTCTTTTTACAATACTACTTTTTATAAACTTTATTTTTGATAGATGCGTTGGTAGAGTGCCGGAAGTATACCAGACACGTTCAATTTGAGCAATCCTTCGCCTAAAAAATACACTTACGGGTCCCGTGAACTTTGCGTTCAGACATTTTCCGGGAGTGTAAGAAAGAATACAAGATTTAGAGAAGATGGCCTGAGGTGTAGAGTCGATTACACGTTTGCCCCTGAAATATAGCTTAAAATATTGAAACGTGTTCTTGCTTTATTTCAACAACCACAAACTTTGAACATTTAAGCCCAAACTAGCGTATTGACAAACTCAGTAAAGTTGGAAAAGGCCAGGAATAATTGAAAGTTGTATAAAATCTAACTTTGTAAGATACTATATTCGTAGTTCGTGTTAATGTATGTTGTTTAATTGGATAATCTGCCAATATCCTTATTCTTCACCAAAACCGACAGACTTTCTCTATATCCGTTCTGTTAATCTCACTTATCTTTTCATTGCACTTTTTATCCTTTTTCAGGTTTCCCCGCTTGTCAGCTGTGTTAATATGCCTTTAACGAAAACACTATTTAGGAATTTAATAAGAAGTATGTTTTCAGTGATTCCTAATTTAAGAAGAACGTGACCACTTGTACCTTAAAACATCTAGCAACCCCCTCTATGCCAGAAAAGGGCAAGTGCCATCTTGTACTATGTGAGGAATGTAAATCATTCAAGCGTTGCGTAATACCCAACAACCTCAGTCCCACATACTTTAGGTGCAATAATTAGTATTTTAAGTTTTCCAAGGTTTAGCCAAAAAATAATATGAATTAGAAAATTGAATACCGGATAATATAGACAAACGAAGACGGTAAAAAAGAAACTCGATAGACAAGCTTGATAGGAAAACTTACGTTTGTGGAGATCCACATTCGCAGTCCGGAGATCTGTTAGGAAGATTACCTTGAAAGTGACGATTACAAGCACAGAACCTAAACACCCATATGTTTACATAATCCTGCTAAATTAAAAAAATTTCATAGTTAACTGGTAACGGCTGATTTTTCCTTCAAAGCTTGAGTTTATCCGTTTTGAAAGATAACAAATATGAAAAATCGTAATTTATGAGATTTTGTGAATAACAAGAATTAATTTATCTTTCAATGTAGTGAAAGTTATAACCTTTCTACACAAAATAAATCAAGAAGACTATAACTGTAATAAACTTTTAGAATAATTTCCGGGCTAATTAAGTCAATTGTTTGTAATATAGTAAAAACTTACTCAAATGTATAAGACAGATGCTCTAAGTTTTCGATTTCCTGATATTTCAGGGCTTCATAGCGGAGCACAGCAATTTCCACAGATTTTGCCTAGAACTGTGAATTTGGAAATTTATAAACTAGTGGAGCTTTTTATGATTGTTTACTTGAGATATAAATCCTTTATCGATACACTGCAGCAACAAAAGTGTGCATTTCAATGAAGCGTACCTGTGTTAAAGATACAAGTAGTAAGCACAGAAATATAGAGCTGGTAATCATGACTACTATGCGCAGTTCGGAGCTTCCTTCTAGTATCTTTTGTCTTTTGTACTCCGGTGGTCCAAGGACCGCCCACTTCCTTTTCACGGCTGGCGGCGATCCTTAGTGAAAATTGAGAGATGGAAGGGGACAAGATCGTCGTTTTGACGCGGATGATGCGCACCCGTGCGAATATGTTAAATTCCAGAACACCTATTCGAGCGTGGGAACGGGGGAGCTAGAGGGTTAACTAGTTATGCGAAGGGTTACATTTGAATGTGTTACTCGCCCAATGCACCTTTGACATGTTTAATGTATTTCCTTAATTTATTCATGCCCTACTGTAATATTAAGACTTCACAACTTACCGAAAAGTTTCCGTCGATGACAACACTTTTATATAACTGCAGGAATTGGACTCTTTTGAATTATAAATTAACTTCTCAAATTGATTTTAAGGAATTCTCCATCAATTATATTACATATTACAGTTATTTACTAATTTAATTTTCAAAGGTAGTCGATGTAATTGGCAGTAAAGAACAACAAGTTCCTATAAATCAACATATTGCGATGACAGACAAACAAGTTTCAGAGAAGCAGTCCCCCCCCCACGGGTTGTAAAATGCGAGTGATAACTTGCAGTCTAAACATCACTGGCTTCCGCTCTCAATTTCTGCTTTTGCTTTCCATTAATAGTCTGTATTTCCGCTCATGGATATTATGACTTTTGTTAATGGGTGGTCGTCCTTGTTTATATATTCAAACGAGAAAAGCCAAACCAGCAAACTCATCTGTCGCTCTACCTTCAGAAAAGCATGACTTCAACAAGAATCTTAAATGATACCAAATGTTTTCTAGTTTTTTCGGAAATCTAGAACCTAAACAATGTTTTATATATATAATCTGGAATTTTATGTTTTTCTGAGTGGAAGAACGGTATCTTTTTGCAACATTTTTGTTGAATTTTGTATTACACGAGACTGCCAAATTACTAATAAATGTCTATTCCAGGGTTGCGATAGGTTTACGAACCCGATCTATCCATTAACACGGTCAAGTCGGTTACCCGGAAACCACAATTTTTTAATTCCCTGATCGGTAAGGTACCCAAACCAGTTCCGGATTCAAATCCCCACCCTACACTTACCCTTGCATTAGAACAAACTATACAAATCAAAGAAATATAAACTGCAGCTCAACTATTCCATCAATTGTGATTTTTTTCAGTTGAACCCGACATGTTGAAATTTGAACACACGAGCTTGCCGGAAACTACAAAATAACGGCCAATGTCACAACTTATAAGATAAGTGTTCTAGATTAATTGAATATTGCTATGGAACTACTTTCGGTATTTTCGATTACCCGCATGGAGAAGTAATCAAATTTTTTCGGCCTAATCCTTAGCCGGGTATTTTAACTTCACAAGTAATACAGTGATTTGCGATATAATAAGATTTTCTTTAAATTACTTGAATTACTCCCGAAGTCTACTTTTTGTTCTATTCTAAACAAAAACAATGGGAATAATCACAAACAACTGTTTACCAGCATGATGATTTACACGGAAAGAAAACTGTAAACAGTCTGACGTAGCACTAAATATAATACAAAATCATTTAATTGTACAAAAAGTCACTTATATTTGACCTGCTTGTTAAAATAGCTATCTCGTTTACAGTTCAAGTTTGAATAAACTTTGTGTGAATCTTGTATTTTCATTTCCATTTTTTTAGACTTTCAGGCATGTCAGCAGGATGTTATTCACATGTTTACTCTAGCTTTTAACTTTTTTATTAGTGCATTCTTTCTGCCACGGCTGATATTCTGGCCGGAATGCACGGCAGATAATGCAGTTGCTGCTTACGGTAACGTTCAGTGGGTTTTTCTATGAGTTTCAGTTTTCACGCCTCTGAGACAGGTATTATAAATCATTAGAGTGGCTATTTGGACCATATGTATCTATCCGGTTTTGTTACGAGACCCCTGAGAGATTTGCCTGTGAACATTCAACAGGCCATTTCCGGCACAGTAAGAACGCACGTGACGGTTACAATAACACTTAGAATGCTTGAAGCTCGGAATTTCGGTACGTGACAACTGATAGAGCGTCCCCGCTAACTATTAGTTTGTTTATTGCCACTATAGCAAAATATTTCTTATAAGCATCATCTATTTTTCTCTAATTGCCCATTACTATTGAAGAAAAGTTATGAAAACATAAATTTTCTCAGAATGCTAAATCGTATGTCTTTGTTGAAACCAGTCATCAGTCTGAAAAAAGGCAGAAACAGTAAGAAAGCGTTGCACAGCGGGTGCTCTCAAACTGTAAACAAAACCACCAAAGTGCAAACGTCTCAACGGAAAAAAGAGGCTTAGCTGATAAAACCAAAGAAAAGTCTAGAAAAGAGTTTATTAACGATCAAAGATTATTGGAAAATGAGGAGACCTATTGGATAGTAGAGGTAGTAGAGGTATGAGTTGCTAAATATTATACAGGTATATTAAAAATACAAGTAATTCAGGACTGATACTATTAGTAAACCAGTAGAATTGAAGAAGCTCTTTGTAACAACAAATAAAACAAATATTAAAAAAAAGATAGTTGAGAAAAGGCTGCCAAATTAAGAAATTCGTTTTGGACCTTGTTTGACAGCTGACTAAAACTATAGTTCTGCGGAAACTAGAAACATCTAAAAAACATGTATAACTAATGTTTTTCTCTAAAAGGCTATTGCAATCTCAACCTCAAAAGTGGTTGAAAGTTGGAAGCAAAGGCAGCAGACACGAGTTGATTGCTGCCTCTCTAGTAAGAAATCCAGGAAAACTAAAGAGCAAAAACGGAATGGGGTTGATCATAGTGGGTGGTTGTGGAAAGAACATTATTGGATTGTTCTGGGGGAGATAAGCTGGTCTGACTGGCAACTGTAGAGTCCTCGGAGGCTGTCGAATTAGTCTAACAAGAACAGATGTCGAGTCCATTAGTTCCTTATCTGCCGACTGTTGAATCACTGGTGAGGCTTGTCTTGCTGGAACCTCCTGTTGTGATAAGGGACTGCCTGCGTCGGAGAAAGATGTTACTAAAACTACCAACTAAATATATAATAATGACAGTAAAGTACTAATTCTTTTTTTCTATTTTGGGTACATATAAGTTCTCTAATGACTAATTCCTTAATATATCTTTCTTATAACTATATCACACATTACCTGAGGTTTCATCACAGCTTCGTGAGTTCTCCTTTAGTGCTAACATTTTTTCCTTTTGTTGTTTGCGACGTAACTTTATCTGTTGGGCCATAACAGATCTTCTTGCATCAACCATAGTACACTGAAAAACGAAATAATCACACTGCAGCTTATTTGCCCAAATTTGTAATATAGTCAGATTGTATTTAGTCAGATTCAAAAGTAATAAGGCCGTGTATGCTGCGTATTTTTTTGATTTTCGACACCACTTTCATTCATTTCGCTTTCATTTTCAGCAAAAAATCTATTACTTTTGAATCTTTTGAATTTTGAACACGTCCTTATTACTTTTGAATATGACTATAACTGTCTCTCAGAAACGATATTATGAAAAGAGCATATGTGAAATATAATAGTGACTTTTTGATATTTGTGCTAAGTATTTACAGACTGCATGATCAGAACAAAAATGTTTTTAGGGTAGTTTCCCATTTAGACTTGGTTCTTACCGCCTCACAGGTGCATTTCTCATTCTCGCACTTTCTTCTGTAGTGTCCACGAAGAAGAACTTTGATACCATGCTGACTGCATTTGGCACAAAACATTTCTCTACTCTTTTTTCTGTCTTTGTCATTTTTCTAAAAGAATACACTAACTATGAGAGCGCATCTAACTAAGTTTGATATTACTATCGAGTTTCAAATCAAACTGGTTGCCATCAAATTGTCTTAAGTTTTATATCCCTGAGAAGTTAGTTTTATTGTTATTAATTGTAATTGTTTGTATATAGTTACTAACTGGTTGGCTGGCCTTTGTACTCTTTAAGGCTCTGTTCAGTAGACGTCTTTTCTCAATCATTGCACAGTCTGTACATTCACAAAACAGATAACTGAAACGTATGTATCCAATTAATTATTTTAAGACATATTTTAGGCATTCATTTCAAAGGCTTACTGATTGTTAATGAATTGTAAAACGATATAAGTCACCTGCACGTCAATTTGTGCCCCTTTCTAGGATATTCGAAACCGTGATTCAGGCATCTTTGACAGAAGTTTTTACGCTCGGGGACCACTTGAGGCTCATCTGGAGAAGCGTCAACTGTAAATCAGATTTTAAATCAGATTCAATTTCCTTCAACAATGATTTCATTTTCATAAAACAATGCATCTTTTGGTACATTTGGTGGAGAAGCCCCTAGTGATTGTGTGATAACGCATTTACTTCCGCATGTGAGCCAAGCATTCTATTATACATCAAGAATTTCCCGCAAATTCCAGCCTGTAACTCATAAAACCTGAACCCGTGCATCTTATACAGCCCTGTAGAACAGTAACAAACTAATGGATACTGGGTATTTTCACGCAAATTCGGACCTTTCGGGCGTCAGCTGTGTTTCTAAATTCACTTGGTTTGATCACTTTCCGTCAAAAATGTGCAGCGAATGGCTGTCTCGGAGACAAACTTGTTTGTTTAAACACAACGGGGCAACTTGTTTGCGTTCCTACTCCCACCAGTTGGTTAAATGTTGCGGATGCTGAGGCACAAAATGGAAAACAGAACCGATAAAACCGTCTGCCGCGATAAGAAGATTGTTGTTTAAGATTCAGGGTGCTTTTGGTGGTTTCGCAACATGGGGCAGTAATCGCAATAAACCCCCCTTGGAGTGTTAAATAGGATTTATTTATGGATTAACGAGTGCTTATAATATTAATACACGCAGATAAACCACCCATATTAACAAATACGCCATTTGGCAAAGAACATTTAGGATTATTTGCAAGGCAGAGAGCAGGACTTGAATTTTTCTCTAGATCTTGAATAAACTGTTGACTCCGACAAGTATCGGAGCAAACAATCGCTGCCGAACTCACCGTTTGCTGGTTTGGTGGTGGTCTTCTTTAGGTTCTTAGTAGGTGAAGACTGATGATTTGGAATAGAAGACTGATGATTGTCGGACATTATCAGCTCACTAAATATTTAGTTCAAAGCTCATAAATGTTGCTAATTTGTAACTGAGATTGCCAGACGGAGAAGCACCCGACGAGAGACACAAAATCAGAGCGAGAGGGGCGGGCATTGGAAATGTCTCGTCTAGCTACGTTTTCGCGTGTTCAGCTTTTTTTAGTGGTACGCCACCTAGTTTCAAGATAAGAAGTAAACGAAGTACTTGCTGCAAATAATATATGAAAGAAAATAATATTGATCATATCTGAAACCGGGAAGAATGGTAAGGGAGAAAGAGTCGTATGTCTTGTGGTGGAAGAATGTAATACCATTGGTTGAAACTGATCTCTTTAGCATTTTGCCTTAGGTATACGGTATTTTCTTTACTTTTTAGTTTTCATGTGAAAAATGTAATCAGTCGCTCTTGAATTTTCACCTGCCGAGTGAATGTAAGCTAGCAAAACAGTGAAAACTCAGCAGTATCACCTGAGAGTTTTTTTGAGAATGTTTGACAACGAGAAAAAAGTGGTCAAAAATAGAATATGATAATATGATGGAAGAACTTTTCATATAAAAAACGACTACCGAAGTGAAGTAACGGGTAAAAATGCTAACATTTGAGCTAAACTTTTCAGAAGAATCGCAAGAATCTGAGCGAAACTTTTCAGAAGAATCACAAGAATCTGAGCGAAACTTTTTAATATAATATATTTGTTTGTAATGTTTGAAAACAGGTACGGGTCTATGATCATAGTACACAACTGCTAATCTTAGATTACAACTTGCAATTTTAAGCATACCGGGCAAGCAAAACAAGGAGATTTAACCGGCTGTTAGATTCACTGTACAGTAAAATACAGGGCTCATTTGTTATCCTTAATATGAAAAAGATATATAACGATGTACATTTATATATAAGGCAGCTCTAGTGGAATACTGCCAATTGTGCACTTTGGGACAAACAGGTTCTTTTCGTTTTCTTGGAACCTTTGAAGAAACTTTCAAAAAAGTTTATGACTTCGGGTCTAATATGCTTGGATGCATGTTCTAGCTGGGAGCTGCTTTAGTTGAGTTCTTCTTTAAACTATTTTAAAAGCACTTTGTAGGTGATGATGTTCAATGATTTTAAGCAAAAGTGTCCCTAGGTACCGCGCTGATTAACCCCGAAGGATTGTGAAATTCAAACACAACTACTATTTTCAGGTATTGTTTTTGTCTTTTTAACGCTAACAACCTTGGTGACAGTGCAGAACCTATTCCCAAATCCTCTTTCAATAAGATGAGAACGAACTTTGTAACATAAAAGCCGTTGCTGGGGGATATCGTAAATAGACTGTGATTAGAATCTTCAAATCAAGAAGTCCGCTATGTTTTAGAAAAAGAAACGAGAGAATATTCCCTATTGATTCTGTCACAATTTACAGCTAGCTTATTATACGTATTTTGCTGGTCGCAACTTTATGTTCCACAGTTCTCAGGATAGAAACTGTCAAAACAAATTCGGCAATGACAAGATAGTCTGACGAAACAAACTATTTCGACACGGCTCTATTATGAGAAAAACTTATGTTTTCAGGCTTGCTGCAAGAAATGTATTTCTCGAAGGAATTCTATTTTTGGACTCGTTGCAAAGACATCGGACAAGTGAATTGGTCAGAGAGTCAAGGTAATTCAATACCTAGTAAAAGGTAGCCAAAATCGGTATATTCGAACTTTTCTAGTGACCAAAAAATAGCGGTACAGGTAACTTTTCACTTTCTTTTTTTGGGTTCGGTTAGTTTAAGTCAATGGAACCCATCTAGACGGCAAAGGAACAACAAAGCCTAAAATTTAGAAAACGGGCCGGCCCCGGACGGCTAGTTCGTACCCCTGTTTTACTCGGCGGGAATACTGCCACAGGAGGAAAGGGAGTCATTTTGTCCTAGTTGTTAGCTTGTTTGATTTCAACCTCCTGTATTCAGCAGTCGCTGAACAAGTAGAAAAATAGCAGCTTTTTTGATAAAATTCTTATAAACTTGTTTGTTTCCTTGTCTTATATTTTAGTGAATTTTATTTGTTTTGCTCTTTTTCAGGCCTGGTTTGTTGTCGGTTTAGACAATAGGGCTTTCATCTCTTTTGATGAATCGGCTAGCTGTTACATTCAGATTTCATTATAACATTTTGGTTGTTGTTCTCTATGATATATAGTGTATTTCTGTGTTTTTGGCAGAACAAGGTACAATTAGTTGAGGTCAGTTGAGCCACTGGTCGGTCACCGACCACACAGAAAGCAACAAAAATCAATAATAACAGAGAATTATATCCCAACGGAACAAACCATGTATAACATTAAAGTTTATAGCATAATAAGATTATTAAGAGTACCAGAAACAGTTAGTTGGCATGAAAAAGGAAGTATTTATTTGTGGTTCGTCCATGTCAGCAATATATGAACATGTGACTTACTACAAAACTCATTTTTCCACGATAAAGTAATTCCTGGGAAAATTCGAGTTGTTTGTAGAAGTTTATCAGCTTACGTAGCCTGGAAATGCTGTAGTAGAAATTTATTTTATGGAAAACTAGTAGGGAAAGAAAAGGTAGCAAGAACATATGTTGGTAGACGAGGAAGGATTCAGAATTGATATTATTATTTGTGTAATATGTAATTGTTACATAAATTTGTAGTTTCTGTATTAAATTCCTTAGTTTATTACAGTTTAATACAATTACATTCAAAAATCACAACAGAACTCCGAATTGAACAAACCCCATTTCACCAATACCTTTTCCAATAGCTTCAAGCAGTTGATGTTTAAAGTATAGAAATATATATCTAAATATATTCTGTACATATATTGCCATAATATAAGTACTATTTATAGAAACGTTTTCTTATATTTTCCCGATTACTCTGGTGTATCTACTAACGCAGGAGAGTGTTCGTAGGCAGAGAAACGCGAACACTAACGATTCACGAAAATACCCATAACTCAACTAATTGTAAACCGATTCGAGAGAAATAAAAAGAAAATTATAGAAAACTAAATTTTCTATATATCTAAAAAGTTCCACATTATCAGGTGGCATACATCAGTTGTTATGTAGATTTTTTAACTTTTGTCAGATTTGTACTGTGTTTTCATGTTGGTTAAAAACAAATTTTTCACCACGCTACAGTTGGAAACCCTAGGAAAACATTACATATTTGAATTGCCCATAAGGTTTTCTATCTAAATTCAACATACTTTACTTGTAACCAATTGATATTCTACAAATATATCCCATAAAACAGAGCCAACTCCGAATTTTTCATGGAAAATTTAGGTTTCACTTATTTTTTCCAGTCTTAAATTTAGCCCGAAATGCAGAATTCGCTTCTAAGGCATAGTAAATATGGTTTTCTGTTAAAATACAAAAAAAATTCAGAAAAAGGTCGAAAATTGAATGAGTAGCAAGCTTTTTACGAGAGCGCTATCACGCAAATGTGTCTGATATTTGACGAGCGCGCTCGCTGTTGTGTGTATCGGAACTTGGCTGTGCGGCCTCACATATATAGGGGCCTCCCACAGCCATAAGACCACCCAAGTCATTCATAATGTCTGCTGCTGCTGAAGTCGCCCCTGCTGTTGCCCCCGCCAAGGCTAAGGCCCCAAAGGTTTCCAAGGCTCCCAAAGCCCCAAAGTCCCCAAAGGCCGCTAAGGTTGCCAAGGGACCCAAGGTTGCTCCATCTCACCCCACTTATGCTGACATGATCAAGAAGGCCATCGTCGAACTTAAGGAGAAGAACGGCTCCTCCAAGCCAGCCATCCTCAAGTACATCCGTGCTCATTACAAAGTCGGAGACAACGTTGCCCAGGTAATTATTTACACTATTTTCATAAGACATAAGACTATGCACTGTTTAAAAAGAATATTACTAGCAATTTAAAGTTTTGAAGTAAATTTGCAAACGATCATTTATTCAAAACAAAATAACAGCCAGTATAAGAAAACTAAATGCATTCTTTATTCGCTTTACTTATTCCGTGTATTTCAGATCAACGCTCACATTCGTGCCGCATTGAAGCGTGGAGTTACCAGTGCCGCCCTTAAGCAAACTAAAGGAACCGGTGCTTCTGGCTCTTTCAAGCTCGGAGAAACCAAGGCTGCTGCTTCCAAGCCAAAGGTCGTCAAGAAGGCTGCCCCAGCCAAGCCAAAGGCAGTCAAGAAGGCCGCCACTGGCGAGAAGAAGCCCAAATCTCCCAAGAAGAAGGCTGCTGCCAAGCCAAAGAAGGCCGCTACTGCTGAGAAGAAGACCAAGGCCCCCAAGAAGACCATCACCAAGAAGACCAAGCCCGCTTCTCCCAAGAAGGTCAAGGCTGCTCCTAAGCCAAAGGCCAAGAAGGCTGCCGCTCCCAAGAAGGCTTAAATGCTGACTTGCTTTCCGGTGTTCAACACCACAATTTTAACCCAACGGTCCTCTTTAGGGCCACAAATCTGCTCAATTGATCTCGTTTAATAATAAATTATTCAATCTCTTTCAATTAAATGAAAAATTGGCGTTGGTTAGAAACGCGCGGGAAGGGCTTGTGTGAACTAATCAATACAGTGTGTATGGTCAGAGGGTCAGGCTTTAAGAGGGGTGCTTGGTTACTTAATTAGGCAGACAAAACCTGCAATAAGCCCCTAATTAGAACCATCAGTAAAGAGTTTGTTAAATGTATGGGTGATATATCATTGATCTGAACAAATCATAAATATCTTCTTAATAAACATAAATCATTGCTTCATCTACATCGTCTCTTTTGAAAATTCTTGAAACGCATAATGTCCGATACCCAAACCATGTAGATGATGAATGTATGGTAGCCTAAGGTTAATATAAAACAGGAAATACGTAGGCAAAATGTTGTCGTTGTTACTATACTTGGGCTAAATATTGAACTAATAATGCAGGCAATAGTTCTTTGCGAACAATTGCATTATTCGACATTATTAGAACAAATAAAAGCAATGAGAGACTTTAGAGGTTATTTAAAAGCCGAGTTAATAACATTTATTTTCTTCTTAAAGCGTAAAATGAACATTCGCCATGCGGAAGAATGCTATCATGTAAGTACTTGTCTCCAGTTTATAAGTAACATAACATAAAACAAGAGCAATTTACAGAATTTCTTAAGGTGCTCAGGTTGAGTTCCAAAGAGCTTTCTTCAGTAATATCTAGCAGAGCGATAATCACTGATTTCTATGTTATCGATGCAGTTAGTAACTATATTGTCTATATTCCAACTATGATATTTATGTATTTATAATATATAGTCTTTATATTTCTTCTCATTTCTCAACAAGACCAAAGATAATTATGATCTTCTCTGTATTAACATCGGCCCTAATGGTTCTTCAGAGTTTGGCTATGACAACTCATTACATAATTCTATATATTTTTGAAATAGAGGTAAGCCTGCATTTTCCGACTCATCGAAATGAAAATTGAGGACTGTTTAGTATTTCACCATTTAATGTCGAACGGGAGCAGTTTAGAAGCTTACGGAAAGTTAGGTTTTTAAGATTTAGGTCCCAGTGGCCGTAGTATAGGTACGCCCGGGTGGGTGCCCTGGCATTTAGTTGCCTGCCAGGATAACAATTTTCAACTTCTCGTGCAGCAAAATACTGCAGGGGCACCCACCCGGGCGTTTCTAATGACCGTAGTAGCCGAACATCATGGTAATTTAGTGTACTACATTTTAAGAGAAATTCCATTTTATTGTTAAAACATTTTGTTTAGATAACCGTTCAATCATGTTCAACAGCACAAAACTTTCTTTCTAATCCAATTATTTATACGAGTTTTGTTATTCCTTTAGATCGCTATTTATTCGTTGCTCATGAATATGAAATGCCATTTTGGAGGTATTAAAGACAATTACAATTAATAAAATCCAATTTTAAAAATAAACAGTGACCCTTTATGTATACATAGTAGAAATCATACAGTAGAAATGGGGCACCAGCAACCTCTATACCTATTTACTCTTCAAATCCAACTGTGTATAAAAGTTCCCTAAGAGGAAACGTTAGCGTCGTTGGTGGTCATCTGATTGTAGTAGGTATTGGCTACATTACTTCTACTTATAACAGTTTCTTTGCAAATACAATTGTGTTAACGCAGGAAGTTTGTCGTCCAATTCGGAGAGATAATCGAGTATTCGGTTATGCTTTTCTCTCTCAGCTGTAAGTTCTAAAGACAGTTTTCCAGTCATAAAATCATTATTTATTTTAGTTTTTGTCTTATTTTGACACTGGTCTTCTATTATCTAACATCCCGCAAGCTGCGAGGCATGCTGAACCTAATCAAGGACAGCTCAATTACGGTAATAAATATATAATATAGGTTTAAACATAATAAAGAAAGAATAAAGAAATAACTGCAGTGTATTAATGTGCTTTTTAGAAATCAGCGGAGTTTTACAAAGATATGAAATTCTTGAGATATTATTGTGGTTTTACATTTCTACCTTTTATTCTGGTGCTGCCAGCAATAGCCCTTTCTTTCCTCAGAGAAGCGGGTTATTTTAATAAGGTAATGTGTTCAGCGTAGCAGGTCTTTTCCGAGCCTCTATTTGGCCCGTATTAGACCGGCTACGTTGACAATATCAGAGCCTCGGTGGTTCAAGGATGATAGAAAGCTCGCCTCAAGTTTCGCTATAGGTTCCCGAT
>JAQGAV010001353.1:0-21470 GCA_034691345.1 Phasmarhabditis papillosa
TTACTTTCAAAAAAAAATTTGAAAATCTACTTCCCGCGCACGTGCGGGCCGGGCCGGGCCGAGAATATTTTCACTTGTGGGCCGGCCCGTAGCAGCCCTGATTTATTAGCATTATTCACTAAAGTTAGCTACAGTAACCCAAACCACTTGAACCACCTAAACTGCAAATGAAACAGCGCGTAAATTCTTTCAAATTTTATCATTTTTTAGTTCTTTATATCCTTTTTCTTCTATTTCCAAGCTGATTACCAATTTCTTTTTGAATTTTTGGGTGTACCGTGCCTTTAACAATAGAAATAATTATATATTTTTAGTGTACTATACTGGTAATGGTGGCTACCTAACTTCGCACTCCACTAGACAGACGGTAGAAGAGAACTCGGCCATTGTTTGGTCAATTGCCTGTTGCTGGTGAACTCTACGCACATTATTGCCGGCCCGGGCAGAAAAAAATTTGACGAAGGACCGGCCCGCTCCAACCCCTTTACCTGCTGTAAATTTAGCATTGCGAATTTTGGGCCTGGATATTTTGAATATTAAAAAGTTATGGCTTAATAATTTAACAATTTTTCTTTATAACTAGTCTTAGAACTAGGGGCTTGTTAACTACGACATTTTTTTACATAACTCGGGGTATTAATTCCAACTTATAGTTAGTAACAAAACTCACATTTCTGAAAACAAAGGCTCAGTTGCCGGGCGCAAGAATCCTACCACCTCGCATTACTTCAAATCTTTTCAAAATAAACTACATAAAAATTTAACATTGTATTGCCACCTTAAAACTACAAATACTATGAAGATAGCCGCAAGATATAATTTTTAGCATGCTGGCCGGCTCCGGTATACTAAGTGCTGTTTTTGCAATAAACGATCAAGTTCGTGCGGACTATCATTCGAACACCACAATTAACCAATCTGTCTCCGCTTTAGCTGCAGAGGAACATAGTTACAGGTAATAGAACAACATTTATAAGTCATTGACACCTAGCAAGTCGGAAATTTTACGTGTGGACCCGGGCCGGGTCGGGACCGGAAAATTGTGATATGAGCCGGACGTTTGTCAGCTCTGTAGTAATATTACCGAGTTCCTAATGATTCCAGACGATTCTCTAACTCGGAAGTTCTGTACATCTACGGTGCTTTTGCTTTTATTTCGTTCCTGGCAAATGTCACATTTTTCTTGATTCCTTCACGGGAGATAGATAACTGTATTGAAGGAAAGGCTAGCAGGAAGAAGACTTCCATTAAGAATCAGCTTCGTAAGTGGGAGATGAATTACGGTTCCTAAATTTATACTGCGCATATTACCTATCCTAATGTCACTCAGCCATCAAAGTTATATTGGAGTGTTTGTTGGTTGGACACGGATCAGGCAAATCACAGTGAAAAGAGTTCCGCAACATTCTGTTTGCCGGACCCGGGCAGTCCGCCGCAACAGAGATTTCCCAAAGGGCATTGCGGGCCGCAGTGGGCCGCAAATCCTCTATTAGATCCAGACTTCAACTAACTTTAGACAAGTTTAAAAGGCTTATTTATAATATATATGTGTATATTTTTGTAAGTAACTGGATGAACGTTCCAATTTAATGGCCGAGAATATTAGGTCTTCAAAGAAACTCTAGTCCGTCTCTTCCGCAAATCCGGGTATTGGTCTCTCACTCAAGCTGTTAGTTTCGTTTCAGATCTCATTTACTCTACCTTCACTAGCCGAGCCATGATCCTGTTAGCTCCGAATTTCATTCATCTGGGTTAGTTTTATGTAGATCTTCAGACCCTAGACAGCTCTCGTCAAAAACGCGGTAGGGTAACATAACCCAGTTTGGACGATATCTTGAGCGGTTCATCATTTGTATTGATTTCTGTATGACAGTCCCTAACACAGTTATCTGAAATCCTTGGATTACTGTACTGGCTTTAGTAATGGAGTATGACCCCATCCTAGTGGATCCCCTGGACGTTAGCACTGCGATGAGTGAAGCTAAATCTGACAGCATTATTGAGAATGGAGCATTCACTGAAATATTAGGACTCAATCACCCGTGGCCGTGTACATCAAATAACCTCAACCCTCCCGGGGAACCGCAGGAGTAAAAATTTATCCCAACCCCTGAACTAGGGTAAAAAGTGAGGCAAATAGTTTACACCCGTAGGGTACTTGTAGATAAATATCGTTCACCCTGTGGTTATGTTTAGGAATACGGCCACTGGATTCCTGATATGACTGATTACTATTTCTAGGATTCTACACATGTTTCTGGGTTTCCGTCTATCCTACTTCGTTGATCTTCACCCAGTCCCTCTCCACCTATATATACTTGCCGGCCATATACAGCCTATTCGTTGGATTAGGGGAGATCGTTAGTAAGTAAACAATTGCCTAACTTCAAACAACAAAACATGAAGAAAAATATTTCCGACGAAACGATTGAAACCGCTGGATTTCAATGAATAGAAAAAAAGCAGTCAATGAGTGCTACCCTTACAGGTTATTAGTTTCCAAACACAACAGTTATAGCCGGCTGACCCATCGCTTGCTAAAGGTCTAATACATTCAAGTTAGAGCATATAATGGCTCTAATTGTTCATCGTATCGTAACCCCTTGCAAGCGATTAGTCCGCCGACTATATTATTGTTAGTATTTTTATCTGCGCGAGACCTAAGGTTGTGTAAAGGAACTCCCAAAAAGCACAGCCGTCAAAAACAGAACTGTCTGGAACTGAAATCTCTGCATTTGCCTTACAATAGTTCCTTTTTTTGTTTTCGCCATAATTTGGTGCCACTTTGTAAAGAACACAAGAAAAATAACAAGTACTCTTCATCAAACTCATTCTAGTGGGCTTCATCATCACGTACTTCAGTCGTCGGATTAAAGATTTCGGACTGAAGCCCACAATGTGCATGGGATTCGTTTTGAGTACCATTGTTTTGGCACTGATCGTTACTAGCGTTCCAGAATGGGCCACCGTACGTCCCACAAACCAAGATACTCTGCTAATAGAACCCAGGTATAATCAGTAAAACGGAAAATAAATAACGTTCACTAGTTATAGTCAGCTAAAATGCAGTTCAAATAGCAGAGATTGGCAGCAAACAGTATTTACCATTTCAAAACAAATTGCTACGCATAGTCTTATTTCGATGTCAACCACAAAACTCCAAAATCCACCCCCTCTTGCTAAGAAAAAAGACCACACCATTTCAGCTTATATCTCCCAATGTTGACAGCGTTTCTAATTGGCTTAGCAGACTCTTGTGTTAATAATGTGCGCACAGTAATCTGTGCTATTGCCATGCCGCAGCGAAGAGCTCAGGCATTCTCCATTTCAAAATTCTACCAGGTAGGACGAAACTTGAGTGAAAAAGTAACAACTATTATAGTATGTTTTGAAACAGACTATATTTAAAAAAACATAAATAAACCAACAGGTAAAAGAATCGAATGGTTTATAAAGCATGATACAGACAATAATAGCAAGCGAAATGTGTGCAATGAGATCCGGCATATAAAAAATTATTTATAGGCTTTGGGAGGAGCCAGTATGATGTTCATCAGTCCTTACTTATCCATATATCATTATGGAGGCCTACTATTCGCTGGTTTGATACTATCAACAATTTGTTTTATAAAAGTAGCATCACAGACACAGAAAATGGAGAAACAGAATAGCGAAATTATCACAAAATAAATATAATTCTTAAGAATGTCCACTGGGACTAAATAAAGTAACAAAAAGAAATAATGTCAAAAACGAGAAAACAATGTAGGTAATAAAGAACTTAGAAAGGTTTTTGACCAGGCTTCAAATTCTGCCCAGAACAAATTGGTGGAAGTTTGTCGATTAACGGCTTCACCTGCAATGAACAATGGTATTACAGAAAATTGGAATCTGGCAAACCTGCTCACGGTCATCGAAGGATTTCCAAAGTTGATACATTTTGACGATCATCTGAATACAATCCATGACCTGAAACAAAACTATTGGTCACTTTAAAAAAACTAAATGTAGTGAATTGTTAAATGTTTTGCGAAAAATAAACTAACAGCATCCAGATCAATTTCCAACTCAGACAGCCAATCCTTGATGTCCTTCTCACGATTCAGCAGTTCAACACCAACAATAATGGAAGCTTAAACAAAAACTTTAAATTACGAGAGGTTTCGCTAGAAAACGAACCACATGCAATTATATGTGGAGCGAATATGAGGGCAACATCGGTTCGAATAGTGTCATTCACTACGCTCCAACATTGTGCTTGTATTTCTTCTTTATTTTGTAGAGTAGTATCACTGCCGATGATATCCTGTAACAGTAAAAGGAAAATAAATTTGGCTGTTAGTAATTACCTCAAGAAATAAGGTGAGAGGGCGATATGGATGGTACACTACCAGACAGCAATCCATTATTTCTACAATAATGCACTCTGCTTCGTACATTGCGGGACCATTCTTCGAGCTGACATCGTAAACCACGCTTGGATATTTCTTCACTGAAATGAAAAATGAAGATTTGACAGAATCATGGTAAAACTAACATATCTCCGGAATCTTCTTAAAAAGAGTAGACATACTCATTTGCCCATGCTCCTCTACTTTGGTGGCGAGAAATATCGATGAGCAGGCAATGAGAAAGGGATCGGCATCTCCGAAAGATCTCCTAAATCAGACGATTTGTGTAAATGAAATTCATCAGAACATTAGCAATTTTAATTGTAGTAAAGCCAATGCCACCATTTGAATGGTGCGGAACAGTACGGTTTATTTATCTGAGATATTATAAATTAGGCTTCACAGAATCTCATCGATTATAAAAACGTTTGAAAGATCACATATTTTTTTTACATCAAACTAGTATCAGTAAAATACTTCATTGGGTTTGCTATGATTAGGCATAATAGGGACGTAGTCTGGAACGAGATACAGGACTTAAACAGAGCCCTTTTCACTGAGCTATTCACAAAAGCCTGTCCTATTTCTATTTGTTTTTACGGTAAGCTTGATGAATAGAAATTGGGCAGTCTCTTGCGAATACAATTCCGGTATCTAATTGAACGAATAACAAATTATTCTGAGTGTGCCGAATTCGTGCCTCACCTTAGATAGAATCGTTTAAAATAAAGAATGGCGGTGGCAATGACCTGCATCCTAGTCTTTTGAGCACTAGCCGAATTCCCATGAGTTCCGTGCGTTCCTTCCATAGCCAAAGATTGAATAACTGAAAATAGGACGCCTAAAGACGAAGTCACGACAAGAACTTACAGTTCGCCCAGAATATCATAAACTGCTGATACTCTTCCTCTGTGTAGACTTTGAGATCTTCACATCGCATGCGCGAAAGCTGGGCTTTGTCAAAAATCCATTGTTCGCTAAACAGAAAATTGTTCAACGACAGTTGGAATAAAACTTACTAATGCGAACTTGTCCAAAAATTACCAGCCATCGAACGAAAGACACGAGTCTATAAAACGCGCAATTTTTCAAAAGTAAACATCACATTTGAACTAATTTTTAACCGAAAAGCAGCCTCAATGAAGACAGCAACAACGTAAAATTCGTTAATCAAATCCAATTAGAATATATATCCTACTCAAGGTCAACAGCAACTTATTACTAAACGATCGATCATATATACGTGCCATACAATGAACGTCGATCATAGTTCTTGTCTATATTCACAAGTTGTAGAAATTCTTCCCATATTGCCAGTTTAACCGAACCCCACATCCCTCATATAGGAAGGTACTCAACCAATATCCCAGATAAAAAGAACAAAAATGCTTACTGCATATTTATTACTTATACACAAATGACAAAATACAATTTAAATACGGTGATATTTCAATATTTGAATCCCATTCCTTTGGGAGCAGATACGCCACGGGAGAGGTCGAATTGATCTGGGATCAGCTTCGTATGACCAACTCCGTAAAACACTCTGAAATAACAGAATGAAAAATCAGAAAGAATGAACTTTAGTCGACAAGGAAATCAAAAAGCAATAAACTCACTCGTGGCAGTACTTTTGTCGAACAGTTTGGAGCTTGGGGTAAGTTAGTCTGCGAACATGGAGCATGTGATTCACCTCCCACATCAATGGCTCTACTTCGGCTTCCGTGTAACCAGAGTACTTTTCAAGAACGGCATCCCTATAACAATTTAGAGTAAAGATTACTAATCAAAGCTTACCAATTTTGAATCTCAGCTCCTTTCATCTTCAGTGCTAGCAGAAAGCACGCTGCGGCCATTCTAGATTCATCACATCCAACAAATTCGTAGAACATGAGGGACGTTTCGAGAATATATCTGGCTAGCGTAAGTGTGTGCATGTCCTGTTTGCAAACCTAAACTAAAAATTAGTACCAAAAAAATTAGCCAACGAACTCGAGCAAAACGACGAAGATATCTGTAGCTAAGGGGACATCCAAGATCGTAGCCGATAGCGTTGAGCATCTTCATTTCCATGTCAATGAGATCTTCCTTGGTGAAGAGTTCTTCAGCTATATAGAGGAAATCCTCAATAAGGGGAGGACTGCGTTCCTAAACACGTAATTACTAAACATTATTCCTTAGGATACCAACATCGAATTTACAGGCAAGGAAGTAAGCTGCACAGGCTACAAGCTGGAGGCTGTTTCTGTCAACGACTATGGTGGCAAGGTAGAGATCAACCATCTTGACGCCCAGGTAGAGGGTTTCATGGTTCAGCTCGAAGGTTTCTTGAACCTAAATACAATACAAATTAGTTATATTCACACAAAAATATGCACCTCGACCATCCAATCAACCAATGCGGCACGAACATCTTTTTCGAAAGTAGGTTGATGAGACAGGTAATCCCCAACAGCGAATTGATTCTATAAAAATTTGTTTGATGCGAAAAACAAAGATAAAACATACTTCACGAGATTTGTAGTATCTGAAGATGTCGAAAGCATACTGATGAACGGCGAATGGGTCACTGCCACTTTCTTTATCGAAATCGTAGCCAGGACAGGGATCTGTCGTGTCTTCGATTACATTGACGATCGCGATATCTTCGCTAAACAATACTATGAAAAAGGTATCTCTACTGAATTAACCTTTGTTCCGTGACAGTTTCCAATGCAGTTTCACTGTTTCTCTTCTCAGATCTTCTGGTGAGCTTCTTTTCTGCGTGGATAACCTTCTTGGAAGAATCGATGAGCACATTGGAGATAGCCTGAAACGACCCAATGAGGTAAATACAAGCCGGGGCAAATTATAAACGCCGCGTCGCAAACTTTCGGCGCTATTCATTATTATTTAAAAATAGTATCGACGATAACAATCGATTCCATGAAGTAATACAATCCTTCCAAATATATTAACATAGCGCTAAAAGTATTAATAACCTTGCTGAGATCTGCTAACGCAGCACGTTTAGGCTTCGGTTCTCCTTTGTTGACTGAGAGATCTGTCAGAGCTACTTTCTTACCACGCTTACTGTTGAGATCTTCTAAAAATTTTATTTAATAAAATGACAGAAGCTACAAATTTACCCTTCTGCTGATTATTAACGTTCGTGTTGTTAGCTGTGTTAACATTGCGACTTCTGAGCATCATCTTGAGATCAGCTGATTTAATCAGAATACCCAATATAATTAGTAGATCGAGTGCTGAAATAAACTTTTAAATTTTGTCAGTAAAGATTGAAGAATGATAACAAAAAACATACTTACTAGAGTGAGTAGAGAAGGAAGGAAGAAAGAAGAGAGAGTAGAAGAATAGGAGATTATAGTGAATAGATGAGATGAGAAATGAGTGGTTTTCTTCAGAGGATTCTCTGCGTTCGAAAATCAGGAAGAACAAGATATATCAAGGAGCGAGTGTAAGAACTTGCTTTTCATGGAGCGCAGAGAACAAAAGTACAAGAGACCTATAGAAAAAGCGAGAAACGCATTCAGGATAATACTTATTCCAAAACTCTTGTATAAGCCGTTGAGAGTAATAGGCGAACTAAGGAAACAACTAAACAACAGTCACGAATTTCTACACGCTTCATATTCAACTATAAACAGAAAATCATAAACAATCTAGCCAAATAAATATTGGTTCAAAATAGAAACAAGTTTGGGCAAATCCAAACGGTTTGGCCCCATATATATCACAAACAATAAACTTTGAAATAAACTCGACATGACCTCATAGAAGTTGAGATGATGGAATGAACTAATGACCTAATCAGCTGTGGGTTTGAAATTATGTTTGGACGCGCGGAAGTTAGATGCGCAGGGGGAAATGGCGGGAAACTGCGACTTTTGAAAATTGGCCAGCTTCCCACACTTACGATCTATTACAATCTATGTCACAATATCGATCAATACAGAAATGTCCTGAGATTGACTTTCCCGTAGGACCCGACACTGGAGTATGTGGGGGAAGTTAATGGATTGTTTTAGAGTACTGTCAAGGAATACCGCTTTCACAGAATCGTTAAACTTAGTTAACATCGGACTTGCAGCCGTGCCTTATTCGTCCTCTGATATGAGACATAAAGTAGTAAAAGTTAACAGGCAAGGTAAGATCGGAGGCAGAAATGCAACGTGGACCTTGGCTTCACGTGTTATCCATTGTCGGAACCCTTACACCTATTGTTTGCAAATTTTAAGAAGGCGACTTGTTGGCGAGCAATTCCCATATTTAATATATTCGGTGGTTCCCTAATAACTTGTGTAGAAGAATATTTCCTAGTATAAGGGCCCTTCTATGCAGCTGAAATGGGACTATAATTCACAATTTGCACTTCTTTTGTATGTGTTCTGGTTGCTACAGGCAGGTCAGATCCCATTTATGGGTATACTTTTTGTCCCGATGGCATTCGTACATCCAATAACCAATGTTTGAAGTCGCATAATGGTTACTATGGTAATATGAATCGGCGTTTTGCCAACAGACATTTAGGTAACTTCATTATGAAACGGGTTTATGAATAACGACACGTTAATGGCATTCGGCAAGTATTGTTGTCGACCTCACTACACTATACTAATATTAAATGACCTCAAGACGCCATTTGTTGCGTGAATGGAGGGACAGATCCGCAATGACTGGGTTTAACCGTAACATACAACTCCGCCCAATTTCGATATAATTCAAAGCATTACCAATTTTTACCCAAACCGCACTGGCTATTGAATGAACAAGTTTATTAAAATAAATGATAAAACAAAGCTACATATTAAAATAAGTGAGAACCTAGGACTAAGCTAAATTATTTGGCACTTGGAGTACTATACAGTCTAAATTAAAGAATCTCAAACTGGAATTAAGCGAGCGGACAAAGATCATGGGAGCATACAATTTCAAAAGGAAAATATTGCAACATCAAGGATGATAGTCAGGAATTTACAATGGAAACAATAAATGCATTAAACACACTAAAATAATAAGACTAACATCAACCTACTCATTCTTCTTCTCAGCAGCGAGAATCTTCTTATCTCTTGCAGACAGATTTCCCTTGCATTCGTTGTACAGATTGTAGAGGTCGAAATCCAGAATACAGTTTTCCTAAAAATTCCAGGATATTATCAAGCAACCTTCAATTCTAACCTGAGTGAAGACAAATGGAATGGCTCTGCGCTTGTCGTTTACTAGTGGCCGACGTTTCACTTCCTTAGCATCTCTGAAGAAAATGAAACTACATTATTATTTACTAACTAACCTGAATACGCAAACAGTTGGAAGCTGACGAGAGGTAGGATGAGCATTAACTCTGAATCGCTCTCCTTCTTTTGCCCACCGACTGACATCTAGTTTGCCGAACTTCAAGTTGGGAAGAGAAAACCTGTAAAGGCATATCAATTGAATTTGATCTACAAAACCTACTTTTCACTCAGTTCTGCAAACACTGGAGAAACATGTTTGCAATCGGGGCTCCAGGTAGTGTAAAACATAATGACCCATGTAACAGATCTATTCTTCGCGAGTTCGTCCTAAAATAAAGTGTTCAAAAGTAGCAACTATAGTAAGCATACAAAAAGTTCGGTTCCATTGAAGTATATAACAGATTCTGTGCCAGTGAATGCGGGCTCCGGAAACAGCACAGTCACCACTTAAAAGAAGTATTACTTGATAAAATATACTGATGCATTACCGACGGAAACAACGACATAAATTATTCCAATGAGCGGATCAGCTCTGAGGAATAAGAAAATGTTGGCTATCTTCGAGAAAAGAAATATGTTGTTTACATAATGCATCCAGTTTGTAGCCTTTCGCCCCTTCCACACGATGACGACGGCGAGGAAGACCAGAATCTCACGTTCTCTCTGAATATAAAAATCAAGCAAAACAGAAATTTATCTTACCGAATCAATTTCACAATGACCATCATTCACGAACACAATATTGCATATTTCCGGGATTCCTTTGGTAACAAGGAACGCCACTGACATCAATACATTGAAGAAATGGTATGGGGTGCATGCCTTTTTCAAATCTTCGAATTTGGGAATAATCATCCTGCTGGAAAATATAATTAATGTAAGCACTAAGATGAATGAGAAATTAAACTTCGATCGCATAATGGTTACCCAAACTATATAAAATCAGGTAAGAATTGGTATAAAGCCAGAACTGACGGATAGTGAGCCGTTTGAAAAATTTATTGCGCAAAATATACATAAAAGACACAAAAACGATAACAAATCTGATAACAACTATTTCGTACATAACATACAGTAACAAAAAATAGTGAAGTACTGGAAAAACCTAATTATTATTTGCTTCAAATCTAGGATATAAACGAGAAACGTCTGACCATTGTATCCGGCTCCTACAGAGATCATCCACTATACGACCAACTTCCGATACCTGGAATAAAAACATCAAATACGCTGCTAACTAGCCTAACCTTTAGACGAATCTGCTCCATTGATTCGGCGTGTCGCAGAGTTACAGTCATAGGATCATTCACTGACTCATAGTCCACTGTTATTCCATAAGGTATTCCAATTTCATCATTTCTAGCATAACGTCTTCCAATAGAGCCAGAGCTGTCATCCTTTAAAAATGTATAAATATTGACGGGTTGGAACTTACCACGTGGTAATCAAAGTCGAAATTGTCCAGTTCTTTTTCAACAGATTCCACTACATGAGCCAACTTTTCATTGGATGCTAAGGGCAGAACTGTACATTTCATTGGGGCAATGAGAGCAGGGAGAGCAAGGAACTAATAGGTACATAAGTGGAATGGAACAACCAAGAAATAAACCGTTCGCTGTTCATCTCCATCGCGTTGACGGAACGAGTGTTCTAACACAGCATACATTATCCGGCCCATTCCGTAAGATGGTTCGATAACCGAAGGAGTAATTTCTTCCACATAAATCTGAATAAAATATATTGGAAAACTGAATGAAGAGAGCTAACCTTTTTATTACATTCCTTGACGCACACCATATGCGACGTTAAATCAAAAATTTCACCTTCAACGGATAATTTATATACACTGAAGTGAAACAATTTTAATAAAAGGAACAAAACTATGCATACCCCATAGTTTCCAAAGCTATTTTGAGATCCAGGGCTTCGTCGTTCGAAAAAGATGATATCTTTTGTTGAATCTGAAGGAGAGACGATTTGTATTAATTTCGTTTTTTTCCTCTTCTGCAGGAACTTCAATATTACAGCAGGAATGACTCACTCGTTTAGCATTCTTCGAGAACGTCTTGATCAATGTCGACATATTTGGCGAGACTTCCAGAATGTTGACAACTTTGGGGTTAGACAGCTTTCTTTGAGCAACCAACTGAATTCATTATTCCCAAAAACACGAATCAACATCACACCTTGAAATTAGTTGCGCTCGAATGCTGAATAAGATCGTAGCACGAGCGATCAGCATTACCAACACATTCAATCCAACCATAGCTTGTAAGTACCTCGGCGTCCCAACAATCCTGACAAACTGAATTTATATGAGTCCCAGTGAATTATCTAACTTGAGCATAATGAGCCATTTCGTTTGAAAGGTGCTGGCGGAATCTTAAACGTTGTGTATCAATACCAACAGCTGTTAGATACATCTGACAACGTGCCAGATAGTAACCGAGGACTTCATTGGCAATGAGGTTCTAAAATGTAACAGCATGACTTATTGATTACTAGAAACTAACCACACCTTTTCGACAGCTTCTCCGATAGTCATGGACACGGCAGATAGAAGACCATCTTGATTAGCGGCCGGAAGTAAGGACACTAAGCAATTTGCAACCTGAATAACTGCTTTACAAGTGCCAGCCAACACAATTACCGTGGAAAATTTTGGATGCTTTTTGTCAGCAGGGTCGACAAAATGTTCAACTTCACACATGAGGAACTCTCGACTACGAATGAGGCCTTGCTTGGGAGATATTTCATTACGGAATCCATAGCCAACTTGTGCAATTCCGAAAGGAAGCTTTCCCTATGAAGTAGTTATATAGGATTAAGGCAAGAAAGTATATGTACCTGATTATATTCCAGTAGCCTCTTAAAGTTCACAAATATTCCTTGAGCGGTTTCCGGGCGTAGAAAGGCCTAGAAAATAAATAGCAAATAACTTATGTCTCACTAGCCTTGAAATCTCCAGTTGGTCCTATCTGACTGGGAAACATCAGATTAAACGCTAGTGGTTCCGACAAATCATTTCCAGTAATTGGTGATTTGAAGTTGAACCTGGTGATGGTTTCTTGCATATCCTTGTCATCAAATCCTTCAAGTTTAGCTAGCACATCTTGGAGTTGTGCCTTTATTTCCGCCGAAGTAGTCTTGTCCTGAAGGGTTGCATGACTATCAACATGAATGTATAACATACCGCCATCAACTTCTCAGCGCTGTTTTTAATCAAGTGATCGGCACGGAAGCATTCTCCATTCTTCACGTCTTTCACCATCCAGTCAGCAAAACGATCCACATGTCCAGATGTTCTTAAAATGGCGTTCATTTGATATGAAGAACGATAATTACCTCAAAACTCGTTCCGGTGTTAACGCCGTACAGATTATTTCGTTCACTCTATCCTTCTTAGTAACGAAGTATTTCCTCCAAACACTCACAAGATTCAGGAGTATAGACGATCCAACTGGACCAAAATCATATCTAAACATGTTTTCATACTCATAAATTACAGTTGAAAAAATTACTCATAAAAATACTTAATGAAACATACAAACCAGTGACTCCTCCGTAAATCGAAAATGACTGATCATAAATAAAACGCCTGTTGAGCAGATCTTCTAACATTATTCTATCGAAACTAGCTTCTTTGGGAGCCAGTTCAAGTTCCTTGAAAATTGATAGACCTTATGATGTATAATCATCAATCTGTTTATATATATATATGTTCGTAGTAAAATATATTTATGTTGGAAGGTATCCAAAAATCCCAATTGTAGTCATACTACAGTTTTGTATTCCAGATCTATCAAATGAAAAGCAAAAAGAACTACCTTGTTCTCGAGCTTTTTTTTGCATATCTTCAACGTAGTTATCGCTTCTTCTAATTCGGATCTGGTTGCGCCAGACTCCTAGATTATTAAGTATGAGAGAATCAGTGTAGGGACTACCTTAAGTTGGCGTACTATAGTACTCTGGTCCTTAACAGCTTTGCGGAGAGGAGATAAATGCTGAAACATCTATTCTTATTTGGATACAAAAACAATTTACCGCTTCGATCTCGGGGTTAGAGAGAAGTTTTAGATAATCAGACAATCGGAGACCAATTTGTTTTGAAAACCTTGTTGGAACATTCTTTTTCTTCAGTGATTTTCCAACATTTACTGCTTTGGGTGCCTGAAGAGATGCTGGTACACAAATTCAAATTAATCTTACTGAGAAAAACGGCTGGGAAAATGCTGCTCTTTGTATGAGCGTAGGCAAAATGGCACGTCCAAGGAGCTTTGCTGATCCGATGCTACCCATAAACTGGAACTGACACTAATAATCCGGAAAAATTTTCTAAGATCAACGATATTTATGCAGAGCCATGTAATTAACACAAACAAACTGACAGACCCCGTAAGCCAACAACACATTCGCCATAAATATTTACTAGCACCACCAAGTAACAAAACAGAGCAGTCCCATAATAAAAAAAAATAACAATCCCATAGTCAACAAAAATACACATAAAAATATATTAATTTATTCATTCTTAGATTCAAATTTGGGGTACTTGGCTTGAGCGTCGGTCCACTGCTGACGTCCTTTGCATAGATCTTCAACAAGTCTTCCTACATCTGTTACCTAAAATAACATCAGTGAATTAGTTTACTAATATGAGCAATTACTTCTAGTCGAATTTGTTCCATAGTTTCAGCGTGACGAAGTGTGACTGTGTGTGGCAGGCTCTCCGACTCGAAATCGACAGTAACTCCAAATGGAATTCCAATTTCATCGGTTCTTGCATAACGTCGTCCAATGGAGCCAGCACTATCATCCTAAAGTTTATGTAATTAAGACTAAAATGATAATAAAGACAAACCACGCGATATGAGAGTTCATATTTGGCCAGTTCCTCGCGAACGGCTTCAATAATTGGAGTAAGTTTCTCATTGGCAGAAATAGGAAGGATAGAGCACTTGATTGGTGCTATCAGAGGTGGAAGAGCTAAGAACTAAACTCAACAATAATAAAATAGCAAATGATTCAGAAACCGTTCTTTGCTCATCTCCTTCACGTTGACGATAAGCGTGTTCTAAAACTGCGTACATAACACGGCCAATTCCATACGACGGTTCAATCACAGACGGTGTAATTTCTTCTACGTGAACCTTCAATTACGCTTGTAAACTCACATAGGTTATACACAGAATACCTTTTTTTCATAACGCTTAATTGAAAGCATCGTAGAGTTGACATCGAACGAATCGCTTCCAACAGCTAATTTGTAAAGGCTAAAGTCATTTACTATATATTCACGATTAATATCGACACTTACTTGTTGGAGGCTAACTCTTCTTCAAGAGTCGCGACCTCGTCTTCGGATAAAGCATTCAATGCTTCTTGTATCTAAGTAAAGCACGGTTTTGGTGGTTTGGAAAAAAAACACGTACCCGCTTAGCATCTTTTCTGTACGACTTTCCAAGTAAAGCCATATTTGCAACCACTTCCACTACTTTGACAGTTTTTGGCTCGGCTAATTTCTTTTCAGCAACGAGCTGAAAAATAATCCAGATTCAAAAACAAAAATATTTAAATACCTTCACTTTTGTGGCAGAACAGTGTTGCTTGAGATCGTAGCAGGCTCTGTCAGCATTTCCTACACATTCAATCCACCCATAACTAGTTAAGATTTCGGCGTCCCAGCAGTCCTGAATTTAAGTTATTCTCGAAGTGTGAATAGCCAAACTTGAGCATAGTGAGCCATTTCATTTGCAAGATGTTGACGGAACCGAAGTCTTTTTGGATCAACTCCGACAGCTAGCAGGAACATGGCGCAACGAGCCATGTAGTAACCAAGTGTCTCGTTTGCCACAATCTTCTACAACGTAAAAATTCGACTATTTATATTTCAAATCTAAAATAAACCTTTTCCACAGCATCTCCGATAGTAACCACTTGAGCAGGTTGTCCATCCATTTGGTTGCAGGCCGAAAACAGTGTCATCTGGTAGTTCGCTAGCTTAAATAACGAAAATATTAAGATCTTCCACAAACATCTTGAGATCAAATAAAATATCTCATTTATAGTTAGTTATGTGCTTAATATTGTACACTAACCTTCTTAAATTTAGGGAAGCTCTTGTCTTCGGGATCTACAAAGTGTTCAATTTCGCACATCGTGAATTCACGGACGCGGATGAGTCCTTGTCTCGGCGAGATTTCATTACGGAATCCAAGTCCGATTTGAGCAGCAGCAAATGGAAGTTTTCCCTAACACGTCAAATATTAAACAAAATAGGTTAAGAATTACTTGATTAAACTCCAGGAGACGCTTGAAGTTGACGAAAATTCCTTGAGCAGTTTCTGGACGGAGGAAAGCCTGAGATAATCTCACATACACATTTTATATCACAACTGATTACCTTGTAATCACCAGTGGGCCCGATTTGTGTTGGGAACATGAGATTGAATGCAATGGGCTCCGTCAAATCATTTCCAGTAATTGGTGATTTGAAGTTGAACCTGGTGATGGTTTCTTGCATATCCTTGTCATCAAATCCTTCAAGTTTAGCTAGCACATCTTGGAGTTGTGCCTTTATTTCCGCCGAAGTAGTCTTGTCCTGAAGGGTTGCATGACTATCAACATGAATGTATAACATACCGCCATCAACTTCTCAGCGCTGTTTTTAATCAAGTGATCGGCACGGAAGCATTCTCCATTCTTCACGTCTTTCACCATCCAGTCAGCAAAACGATCCACGTGTCCAGAAGCCCTAGATAGCAAACATAGTAAGCAAGCTTTGAGACTAAAACTTACTTTAGGACAGGCTCAGGTGTGAGTGAAGTGCAATCAACTTCCAGCATGCCCTCTTCAAGAATGAAATGCTTGCGCCATATTTGAATCATATTAGATTTCAAAGCGCATCCTACTGGTCCGAAATCATAGCTGAAAATGCGAATTACCAATTGCAACTATGGAAAAGACCTACAGTCCGGTAACTCCACCATAAATAGCAAATGATTGATCGTAGAAAAATCTACGCTTCAAAAGATCTTCCAGCTTAGACCTTTCGAAATTCGACTCTTTAGGTGCCAGGTCAATTTCCTGATAAAATAATTTTAACGGCACCGGGTTCCTAAAAAATATACCTTCGACTCAAGCTCCTTCTTGCGGGCTTTCAGAGTCACAACAGCTCTATCGATATCAATTTTTGCGGCACCATTAGCCTAAAATATATATTAAATAATTTAGATGGAGTAGGCAGTAAAACCTTCAATTCTCTGACCAGGTCTCCAGACTCCCGCACCAGAGCACGGAGTGGCGCGAGTAGCTAAAGAAAAATAATTAGCGTAAATAGAACACCACGAAACTCACAATCTCGACGTCAGCAGTAGCCATTTCTCTTTTTGAGAAGAATGAGCTTCACAAAATGAGCCTAAAGTGAATGGTCAAGAATTGCCTCAAATGTTGTAATGTCACCGCCGTTTTGGAAAATACGCAGTGGCAAGAATTAAAATGACAATTTTCGTTACGAAAACATAATTTTGTATGCTTGTTTGCATATATTTTAGTGATGTGACTGTTGCGATATAGCAATATCGAAAGTTGCGGCTTTGAATTTGCCTGAAGTATATGCGAATTTTAACTGTCCAATGTAATGATAAAGGAAAACCTCCAATAAACAAGCATTTTGAAAAAAGTGTAGATCCCATTACAATTATATGTACATCACACAATACTTTTCTTTTTATAGAAAAGAAAATAGTTCCTATAAGTAAACATGATTGCGAAATTTGCAACCTAAGCTTGATAGAAGACGCTCAGTTTTTGGCTAGTGTGATGTAAGCTGACGCAATACTAGTAATCGGGGAATCGCCTTTACCAATTGTCTATTTTGTTATTAGTCAACTTTTTTTCAACAATGAGAGTCAATTATTTTATCAGAGCTTCTAGTTCAACAACTATTTTTTATCGATTATGTATGTTTCTCTGCAGTTCCTTCAAACGGGTCCTTCAGTTCAGTTCGGTTCTCAGACGCAATTCTGTTTTGAAAGACCTAGTGTCGAATAATTTATTTTCATATTATTACAAATCAACAATAATAAATACAATAAATAATCTGCTCACTCACTCGAAGTGACGCTGATAGAGGCGCAATCGAAGTCGTTGTATTGCAATGTAGTCACATAGTCAATAAATTAAAATAAATAAATATGTTCCTCACAGAATCTGGTAGAAAAGAATATATGCTAAGATTTCGAATCCATGGATAACAAGTAACAATATCAAAGTATTGGAGAAATAATATTTTTTAAGTTAGTGCAATGTTGGTATTGTTTCTATACTTGATTAGATTTTAAAGGTGTTGAGCAGGAAAAATGGCAGTTGATTACATAGTTACAATATTCTTTGGGATGATGTAGTCGACCATTTGGACGAATAGGTCCATTCCCATGGGGAGTTCCCTAGAGTCGACCGATTTACCGAAGAATCGACTGCATAGTGCGTTGAAGCGGTCTACGTACTGAAAATATAGGAATTTGATATGTTTCGCGGCATGGCGAGAACGATTGGAAAATGAAACATTAATAAATCTTTGGGAACTATCTGCCCTCAGTTTTCTTAGACATGCAGAATATTTGCTAGATATCGTGGGTTTAGTACATTTCAGTATTTGCCAAAGAGAGAGGACTTGTACTATCGTAGCTTTAGCTTACCGAGAAGAAAGTGTTCTGTAGAGTGTGACTTTGAATGATATTGTGGCAAGAGGCAAGAATTCCGTTGACAACAACCTGGAAAAGGGATTTTTCAATCGTCATGTTTTCACAATTGTAGGATCAGAATCTTAAGTTGTTGTCTTCTTTTTTAGTAGTCTCACCCCAAGTAAGGTGGATTGTCTTGTTTCCTATTCTTTGAAACCTATTCAGCTTGGAAAAAGACTGCAATGCAAGACCCTCTTCGTTAATTCCCAGCAATTTATAACCACATGTTTTAAGTTTTTCTTGAAGTCGTTACTTACCTTTCCGTTAGCAGTCATTGGCGCGTAGATTCCGACTTCTTCAACAGTCGACACCTTTGAAACGCGGGTGGATACGACATTTTGTTCCTGAAAGTGATAAACTATAGTATTTATGATACACATTAACTATATTTTAGAATATCGTTTTGAACTCTTTATTAAAGAACTATTAGCTATTATAAGCTTCAGAGATACTATGTATCTTAACCATTACAAACTTGAGAGGTAATAACTATTCTTGAAACATTTGTAATACATAACAACTTTATTCTAATTAAACTGACCAGGGAACAAGTTATCGAGAGTGAGAGTTGAAAATATAAGCTTTTGTCTCTTTTCAAATTCGTATCAAACTATTCACTCACCCCATGAACTCTGTATAGGCAATCTCCCTCTTGAACTGTGTCGGCGAATACGGCTTCACGGTTGATGTCGGATACTTTGACCTAAAGTAATCCGTGGAGTGAAAGACCAAAAAATGCTCCTTGTCACTAATGAACTATTGAGACGTCTACGAAAATACTATTGGAGATAATACGTTGTTGGATGAGATATGGAACGAAGTACTATGATTCAGGTGCGTGAATTTCGTGGGCCGGCCCGGGCCGCGGGCTGTGGTTTGGATAGTTTGACCGGGACCGGACCGTAGCCAATTTTTCTCTTCAGTGGTGGGAAATGGTGGGAATCAAAGAAATGTCTTGTACTGACAGCGTCACTTTTATGTTAGCTTATGACAGAGTAGCAGCCTTTTTATAATGATTTAGGTTTTCTTGAAATTTGTTATTGCTTTTTATATTACCTTTTGCTCGTCAGCATCACAGTCGGCCTTGAAGATAAAATGCTTGCTTGTCAGTTTGAGAGAGCTGCCGTCTTCCAATTCGATTCTGAAAATGAAATGTTACAGAGTTTTATTTCAAAAGTAGCTAATGCTAGACTTAGTGCGTGGTTAGGCGACAGTCGGTAACAAACTTATACTATGTAGTTACACTTTTGAATATAGAAATCGTGAGTGACTACTTTATAAGAAAAAAAAGGATAAACGTACAACTTGGTTGGATATGTGTATCTTACCATTATATCATGTACTAAATAATAAATCACTATATCATGCTATGTTTCCACATTTTTACAGTAGACCTCGGTATAAATCTGTAACTTACTTGACAAACTCAGCCTTCTGAGAGGGCATCTTGTGGAGCCAGAATAGAACTGGCGCGTAGATGGTCTGAAAACGGATTTATTCAAATAGTTTTATGTTTATGTCTTATGTCTAGAAAAAATTTTTTTGTCTATGTTTCTGAAATCTTTTCAAATTTCTGCAACATTTTGCATTCACTGGTTTCTTCTCCAAAAGTTGAGGGCAAAATTTATATATTTTTTGGATCTTCCCAGCGTCTAAATTCGAAGTTCCCATTTTCCGTCCAACTTACTCCGGTTTCATTGATTGATTGGACCCAATCGTTGACCTTCAGCTCATCCATTCTCTTTTCTCCAGCATACAATGCACGAACCTGAACCAAAGGAATAGTAAAATGAAGCTATAATATTGATTTTGGATGAGATATATTTTCTTTATGCATGAAAAGAATATTCATCGACAAAATGACTAATTTATAATTCCGAGTTCTACTTTTTCATGTGATACCAGGTGGGAAATGCTCGACCGGGGACCACCTTTTCTTAGTCAGGATTACTAGAAACTTCTGACAACTGTAAAAAAGGGGGAATGGAGAATTGCAAAACCAGCTTAGGTGGAGTTTGGCATTCCCATTCCTATTTTTCAGAATTGCTTTAAATTGGTGTCAGTTTTCTTTATTAGGTTAACACTCTTGTTATAATAGCAAATTATAGTTTTATATAAACACACAGTCACGGCCCGGGCTGACTTTCCCAAACTTCGGCTCGGGCCGTCCCGTAAAATTCCCACCCCCTAATATAGACTCACAATAGTATCAGCAGTGAAACAGTAGTAAGATCCTCCTCCGCTACCGCCTCCTCCGTAATAATAAGCTGGTGCTGGAGCAGCGGCTGGTGGGTAGTACACGGGTTGTGGTTGAGCTACTGGCTGTTGAACTGGGGGTTGTGGCTAAAGGTAGGTGTTATATCAGTTGAAAGTAAACTGCGAGCTTGAATTGTTAGTTAGACAGCTTGGTTGATTCAGCTAACTTCAAGAAACTGTTAGCTGCTGTTTGGGTTGAGAGACAGAACATAATTATGGACTTGAATCTAGTATTTTGACTGAAATTTTGGAGGAGATGTTACAAACAAAGCTTCTTAATTTGATGTTAAATTGTGGTACAAATTGTGTTATTCATGGAAGTCATTGAAAAGTAAATATCTTTGTACTGTTCCGGAAAGTAGAAACATTTGCAATGCTTAGTTAGTAACAAGTACATAACAAAAAGTACATAAAACAAAACACGAAACACAAAACAATCAACTCTTTCCTACCGCTACATAAGTATCTGGCACAGCATAAGCTGGCTGGGCTACTTGATAGCCTCCTTGGGAAGGTGCTGGAACCGCGTATCCGGGGCTTGGTGGAAGCTGTGGTGGCGGCATTTGCTGGTAACTGTTTCCCTGCTAAAATACATGTAAAACAACACGCTCCTTCGATAAAATTCTAGGATATGTACGCTCCGTTGATAAAATTCTCAATACCACACTCCAGGGTAAAGTTCTGGTTTCAGACAATATCAACAAAATGTTCAATAGACACTTCAAGGGTAAAATTCTCGGGAAAGGAAGGTACACTCCAGGATAAAATTCTGGCCGTAATCACTCTTGATCCAACAGGAATGGCAATATTTTAGCTCTCCTAAACTCCATAAAATACGCTCC